>CAMOHE010050067.1:0-17166 GCA_946598075.1 Artocarpus hirsutus | reverse complement strand
TATCAAAGTTTACTATTTCAAAATTAAATCACAAAATCCATATAGTATGGATAAATTATGAAAATGATTTTTATGTCAATATGAATATTTTAGTAACAATAATACAATAAGAGAATTTGAAATTTATGTGATTATATTTAGAGTGCAAATTCAATATCGTTTTTAAAAGTGCAATTTTGTTTACAGAAATTTTAAGTTTACAGATCAAATTTGATCAAACTGACACAACATGTATTCTATTGTGTAGACCTCATAAGTGCCTATAAATACATGACATAGAAAAAAAAATTGGCCAATTAGATCAGCCCATTTGCCTTTCTCTCTCTACTTTCTCTCTCTCCTCAAACTCAGTCCGAGATCCGACCTCCATTTTTGACACCTTCCACACCAATGGAAAGCTCTCGACGAGCTAAGTCCAACGGTGTGTCGTGTCAACCACAACTCCGTCACGCAGCTCTCACGTGCCGGTCAAAGTAGCTGAAAATCATAAAATTTTCCAGCATGATTTCTCCTCCGTTCGAGCTCCGATCGAGACAATCTTGGTGTCAATGGAATCAGACTGAAGAGATGAAGAGAATTGCATTAATATTACAGTACAATTTCTGCCGAAAGAGCCTCGACGGAGTTCCCCCTTTTCTGTCATCAGAATTGCCTTCTCCGACGATGGTATGGTACACCGCTGGTACCAAAACACTCAGAGGGAGGTGAGGATCAAAATGCCTCCATCAATTTCATGCCACAACCGTTGCCAGTCGAAGAACAAAAGACACCCACCGCCTTCGCCATAGGTGCGATTTCGTTGTTTCCGATGACGTTGGACAAAATTGAGGCCGCGAACAGGTTCAGACGGTTGAGAAGAGTAAAATGCCCAAACTGATTGCTTGAAACTATCACCGGTGGCCGGAGTTCTACATGCCCGTCGTGTGCCACCGTGAGAGGGATCGGGTTTGACCATTTCAATGGTGGTGAGGCACACTGCCGGTGTCAATCGACTCAGAGGCCAATGCAGATCAAAATGCCCAAGTCAATTTGGGCCCAACACCGGCGGTGATCCACCGCCCGAGCCACCACGTTAAGCCAGTAAATTTAAGCTAAATCAGTGTTGATTGAAGCCAAATTGAGTAAAATTGAGCACACCATTGTACTCAGCAGGTCTAGAACTAGTAAAACCCAAAGTGGCACCACTGTCCAACCACCGGAGCCGCCACACGCACCTCACGTGTGATTGTGGGTGGTCGGCCTCCGACGGACCTTAGGTCTCGAGCTCCCGTCCTCTGATTGATGATCTAAGAGTGCCTCCCAACTCATTTCGATGCTCTAAATGATATGGTGCCCTCCATTTGAGCTAATTTTACTCTGATAAAAATCATTTGGTACCGACTGTACACGAATTGAGGCGACTCAGACTGTAGTAATGAAGCCCAGAATGGTGTTTTCAGCAGTAATAAATCTCCATGGAGCATTCCTAGCCATCCACAGCCGCTCGAGGAGCACTGCTAAAGTGCTGCATAGATTGTAGATACAGCGAGCTGCAACTGGACCCATTCAGCTCAGAATCCAGGTTAGTAGGAATCTCACCTACAGTATGAATAGTTTTAAAATTAAATTAATTTTAAATATTTTCATAAAATTTATGAAAATACATTATCAGTGATTTATTACACTGTTATATGTTATGATGTGATATGTTATGTTATGACATGATGTGAAATGCTATGATGATGATGATATGATTAATATGTGATGTATACAATATTTAAATTATATTGTTTAATCACCTTCAAGTTGAGTATGATTATGATTTATGATTTACGATTCATGAATTACGAAATTGTGATGCCATGTAGTGGCAAGTCATACTGTATACACACAATAAGACAAGTGAAACTTATAAGACAAGTTAAGGGTGTCGTACCATCCTCCTGACCCACAGGGAGGCTCCATGTTAAAGTAATGAATAATCTTGGTGTTGTTGGGACCTCGCGAACCCTAACTTCTTAAGACTCACGCGCAAGTGGTATGATCACCAGGCCCAAAGTAAGAAGATAAGATACAGTTTAAATAATTAAGCATAAATCAAGTTGATAAGCAAGCATAAAATGCTCATGTATATTTTTATAAAAATGATTTTTAATTATGTTTTGAGAGACTAATTTCCTACTTGTTGAGCGAAAGCTCATTTAAGTATGTTCATGCTGTAGGTAAGAAAACCTGTCAGCGGCACTTGATGGGCAGTAGTGAGCAGCGGACGAATGGTAAAACTGAGAATGGATACCGCTTACGCAAAGTAATATTTCTGCTTTATTTAGTTTACAAATTTATGCATGTTTTCATTTACGAAATTATGTATGTCTTTAGTTTGCAAAAGTTATACACGTATAAATAATAATTAAAATTTTGTAATCATGTTTTAAAAACCGAGATCGTGATTACGCAACCTTAGTCTCGAGGATTTCAAGATTTAAAAATGTTGCAATAGACAATGCAACAAATGCACGAAAATTTTTAAGAAAGAAAATTATAAGTTTATTTGAAATTACAAAGGATTATGGGAGTTTTACGTTATGCTAAGAAATGAATTTTATGGATATGTTTTTATGAAATTATTAGTAAAGTTTAAAAGAAAAGCTTTAAGAAATTAGTATCTTAAACTTAAAAGTTTAAGTTATAAGAAATTATGTTTTGGTTAGTTTAAGAAGGTTTACTTTTAAGAAAATAATATGTTATTTTTAAGACGTTAAAATTATAAGTAAAATATATAAATAATTGTTAAGAAAGTTTTAAAGAGCATTTAAATGGGATTTTATTTTAATATTTAATTTAAAATTGTTTTGAAAATAGTTTTATTTAAATTAAGAAATGTCTTTAAAGTAATAGTTGCTAAATAATTATCTTTATGTTTAAAAAGAAAAGTTCAAAGAAATTACTATGGTTATGTTTCAAGAAATAAATGTTATGAGTTATGTAAAAGATCATGCTTTTGAAAATTATGGTTATGTTAAAATGTAATTATTATTATTACGTTATTATCACGTTAAGAAATTCATATTATTATGTTCGGTTTACGAAATTAAGTTTTAAGAAATGATTATTATATCTTTTAAAGTTACACGTTGAGAATTCTTTATCTTCAAGAATTCGTTTGTTATTAAGATTTGAAAAACAGTTATTATTACGTCTTTTAAGGTTTCATGTCAAGGATTCTATAGCAAGAATTCATTTAAAAAAAATGATTCCACAACAGGAATCCATTTTAAGAAAAAAAAATTATTCTGAAATTTATGTACTTTATTCTTAAGTATGTTAAAGTTCATGATCACGTTAAGTTAAGTGATGGCCACGTAGTGAGGGTCGTCACAGTTGGTATCAAAGCTGGTATCCTGCCATCCTACTTCACGTCGTCACGCGCCTGCTTCGCCCTAGTCCAAGTAAGTTATGTTAATTAAATGTTAAGTTAAGTTACGTTGAATGATAGGTGCCGATTTTTCAAAAAACGACAATCAAGTTATCGCTATGCAAACACGATTTTAGATGTCCTCTCATGGTCCAATGTCAAGTTTAGCCATCAAGACACCTCAAATCACAAGAAGCGGTATTGGGTGCCAACTTCCTAAGCAAGCAGGACAGCTCCTAGAATAACGTGAACGCTAGAACCAACACTTTTTGATGATCGACACTTAGAGTGCAAATACAAGCGATAATATTTGGAGTTACGACCACAGAAGAGATAGATTGACGAGATAACAGAAGATCAAGAGGTTCCACGAACTTTTTTGGATTTAAAAAAAATGATTAATAAATTTCACCAATTTTAACACAAACTTTTCAACTACTATATTGCAAAAAAAAAAAAAAAATAAATAAATAATAACAAAATAGTCATTTTATAAATTTCTTTCTTCTCTTTCTTAAGACTTGCTTTTTATTTGTATTTTATCCCTTATTCCACTATATTAAATATGGAGCTACGATCAAGGTGGTTACGTCTCAGAAAAGAAAAGAAGCCGTAAGTTCTTCACAGCTTAATTACCAACTCATGATCAAAGCCGCCCCTCATACAGCCTACGAGTAGATCCTCACAAAAGTCGATTCAACAAGTGGATGGACAACACTTTACACTTTGCCACGAGAACAAAAGAAGTCATAAATAGGACATGCAAGGGATGCAAGAACACAATCTTCCTCAAAGAATTACCACCAAAGGGGAGGATGTCAAGACATTTCTTTGAAGCATAAACGAGTACTTAGTCAGAAAGAATTTCCCAGCTTGGACCATTAACAAGGACATCGATATCTGATTTAGAGATGATGTAAAAGAATAAATTGACATAGTACCACTACAGGGCCAGTAGTGAGACACTCCATACAATTTGGCAAGTATATGTATAGTATACAAAATAAGATTTATTTATGAACAATAGAAGTTTTTGACAAGAAGAACTTCACATTATGTGACCTGCTAGAGGCGAGTAAGTTCTCGATCTCAGCAACGGTCTATGATGTGCAAAGATTGCTAACAAAGAATGGGATTAGCAATTTCATGATATGAAAGTATGATTGTTATATGTATGAATGCTACAAATTATGATTATTGTATGCATTATGAATGCAATGTGACTTATGAAAATGATATGAAATAGTTGCTAGCAGAAAAAAAATGTATAGCAACTCCATGACATGAAAGTATGAACGTCATGCATATGTTTGATAAGAATATGCATGACATGAGTATGAGTTGAATGTGAAAGCATGACATGTGAAAGTATGATATGAATAACATGCGTATCTATGATATGTTTATGAATATGATGTGTATGTATGATACATGTATGAAAGTTATGATTAATGTTGTAATCTGTATCATAAATATGATATAGCTTATAAGTAACATGAAATGCATAAAAATTATGCATGAATAAACCCATAAGGAACCCATTAAAGACTTAACATCTTAGATTACGATAAAATAATAGATTCCATAGAATCATCGTTCAGTAAGGATAAACATATAGATCCTTATAAGAAATTGGATATAAGTAGAAGTTTAAGGTATAAGAGAAGAACTTCCCAGAGGTCATAGACTATCTATGGGTGGTTACTTCTAAACTAGTATCCGATCAAACAGACTCCACAGTAGTAATCTCAAGATAAGACGATCCCCTCCCCAACCCATAGATAAAGTATATGTATATATATATATTGGAAAAAGAATAAACAATAAATAAGTTATGTGGATCGGTCGAACCCTATCCTATAAGAAGTTAAGATCATGATAAGAAGAGATTGACGAAGCAAAGTTGCTTCCACTTACCCAAGAGATGTAAGTATTATCCGAAGGATATTAGAAGAGAATAAGAATGACTATGTACAGTCATTAATATACCGGGTTAAGAAATAAGAGTGACTATGTACAGTCATTAATATACCGGATTAAGAAATAAGAGAGGAGAAGACTACAAGATGGTTCAAAGTCTGAACCCTTATAATAAAGCTACAAAACTCTGATCAAAGTGACCATAACAAAGGGAAACCAATAGGAATTTCTAAACAAAAGAATACAGTCCATCATATGATTTGATGAAATCTAGTCATCAATAGCCAGAAAGCCTAGCTTAAGATAAGTAGGTAGATATGTTCTTTCAAGAACACAGTCTGCCATGTCGTTAAATGACCTATAGTCATCAATAGGCAGAGAACCAATTTAAGACAAGTAGACAGAGATGTCTACTTAAGATAGCAAATATAAGATTCTTAGTTGGAGTAGTAAGCTTACAAAATCCAGACTACTAAGCTAAGAAGGCCATCGCAAGTAGAAGTGGTCCCCCTCTAGTTAACAAAGTTTTTAGATAAGACAAGATTCTTAGAATAAGCAAGATCAAAGACCTTAGCGTCAAACCGAATCTTCACTAGAAACAGATGCTATGGAATACAGGCATAGGGATAAAAAAAAAAAACCCTTTGACTGGCTAAGATGTGCCATATTGAGGAGAAATCCTCTAGAATTGGTGGTAGAGTATACTAGTGAGAATATTACTCAACCTTTTAAGAAGAACTTAGTTATGTTGCCGAGGGTTGGAGTAATCCTACGTTATTTTTATTAAAACATATATATATATGTATATATATATAAGTGTGCTTAGCATGTAAAATAAGCCCAACCATGACGTCAGCCTAATAGCAAAAATTTTCTGGGACTCTTAGCAAAAGACCTCCAAAGCTAAGACTATGAAATTGTAGTAAGTCCCTCAAGAAATGATAGACATAACGGAGTGGTCTCCTTCGAGAACATTGATGAGACCTCCTCGAAAGAGTATAAATAGTAAGAATTAGAGAATCAATGATGTCTAGACAATATGAACAGTAAATTTTAAAAGTAAGATGTCGAGGCTTGGGACGTAGCGGCAATTTAAGGGCCATTTATATGCCCCTTTCGACGCCAAATAAAAAGGTGTGATAATATTAAGATTAGAGTTAGCATGTGGGGAGGATGACACATTTAGTGTCTAACAAGTAAAGTTGCACATCTGAGGATAGTTTAATAGGCATGTCTCAACATTAGGAATCACACGATAGATAAGTAAGACTTATCGCCTTTCCACTCATGATAGAACCGACGGGAATTGTCATTAGATGAGTTAGAATATATTGCTAATATATATATATATATATATATATATAACCAAACCCAAGATTAGAGTGATACGGATTAACACGATAAAATTATTATGACAAAATAAGACACATACCTCGAGTAAGGTCATAAGAATAGGCGTCAAGCCCAGATTGTTCATCTAAAAGATAGATGAACATTAATAGAAAAAAAAGAGAGAAATCGATAGATTTCTTCCTGATAAAATAGTAGCCATCAAAACTAATGACCTATAAGTATACCCCCATCACATCACTTGAACGTAGTATATTTTAAAAGCATGTTTTCTGTTTATTTGATGTAAAATTGCAACTTATATTTTTTGACAAATGCACTTCCTATAAGCTATTTTTACAATTTTCATGAGTATAATATGAACACTCTTGTTGTCATGAACTAATCAAGTTAAAGAATGTAATGGTCAAATCCTTAAGGAAGAAGTAAGTTCCAAGATAGGGACCATCCATGTTAAGTTAAGGGTTCTGACAGCTTGAGATCAATATTATACTAAAAGTACCTATGGATTAAATAGGACCCATAAATAGCTTTTCTTTTATTATAAACATGTTTAGGTCCTTACTTTTAAAGCACAAAATTTTGTCAAGTTTAAAATTTGATTTAAATTGTCAAAAAAAAAATGTGTTTAACAAATTATTACTACTATTTTTACTAAGTAAATAAGAATTTATGAAATGTTTTGATGAGACAAAAATAGTCTTTATTAAAAAAAATGAAAATGACTATCATATTTCCAAAAGTTATAAATAATAATAATAATAATATATATATGTACACACACACAACCTTGCATAGAAATAGTAAGGAAGCCTTAGAATGAAATAAGACACTAAAGTGGCCTAAAAAGAAGGAACACATAGCCAACTATTGACATGAAATTCATATGTAGAGGAAGTTAAGTTACATCATGAATGTTTCCACAGTGGAAACAAGATTGATTAGAATTTCGAATAAGAGGTAAATTTTACGAACTGTAAAAAATACCATAAGACGGCACATATATGATTATGCCATTGAACAAGTAGAGACAATCAAGGCTAGAATGACACGATTTTCTATGAAAATTGGTGCTCAAAAAGAATAGAATTTTAATCTCAAGGTGGGTAGAACATAGGCAAGACCCTAATAAGCCTCTTGCAGGTTAAAAGAGACAATATAGTTTTGCTCTTCTAGAAGAGCATATTCCACTCAATAGCATGAGATTTAGACCTGGAATGATCTTTTACCCATAAATAGGCCATGAGAACCATAAAACTACTGAAGTTTTTATAATATGTTACGGTAGCATGTCTCAGATCCTAAAGTAAGTACAAGTAAAGGGAATCGATAGTATGATTTCATATACTATGAGAATCTATTATCCCTATATGTCACAATAGTATGTTGAAATGTATAGAATAAGCCCGCCTAAGGAGAATCTATGGTACGATCTCCATATGTTTGGGGATATAGTGCACCCCATTATATAGTATCACAACGAGAATTTCTATCAAGAGAAAGATAAAATCTCCAATTTGCTTTTAAGAAATCAGAAGAAATTGCTATAAGACACGTTTATTTCAATTAGAAATCGTCAGAATGATTTAGATGATCTAATAGAAACTAGTAAATTTCCCATGACCAACATAAAGGTCACGTGAGCAAAACCAAGAGAGACCCCATAGATATGAAAAATGGGAATGAATTTCTTTTTCCTTGCACCTCAAGGAGAGGTAGGACAAGTTCAAGAGAGATATGAAAGGATAAGCTTAAATGTTATGAACCCTTAGAAGTCTTTAAACAAGTAGATAAACATGTTACGGACAGTCATTATCGCTAGTCTGGGATGACTAGATGATAAAACCTATAGATTAAGCGATAAAAAGATGAACTTTTTGGCTAGTTCCTATGTACCGGATCATAATCTAGATGCAGATACGCAACCTAAGATGCGAAATAGGATAAGTACAAGTCTTGAAACAAGAGAAAGAATAGCTTCAAAGAAGCAAGGACAAATTTTCATATCAAGATTTTAGGGCAAAGTTGCCAAAAGAAAGAAAAAAAAAAACTCCATGAGATTAGGATATGAAGCCATAAGGATACCCCTAGTTTATCTCAATTTTCAAGGACGAAAATTTTACAAGGTGGGTAGATTGTAATGACCCGAAAAATTCAAACATTAATAACTATGATTAATTAAGGATTTTTCCCTCATGACTTAGCTAAGTACTTGAGAAAACACAAGTTTAAAGTTTATAAATATGCAAATTTGAAGGCCTTAATAGCTGTAAGAACTTAGAAATAAAAAATATTGTGAATGCACAAATTTATGTGCTTCATTCATGAAACATGTAACAATGTGATGTTATGATAGTACATTAAAATAATTAAAAATAATTATTTAATGTGCTAAATCAAAAGTTTATGATTTATTAGTTTCATGCATGAGCCAAAAAGATGATGTTATTTGGCAAAAGTGGAATTTCCAACTTACTATGATGATGTGGAAAATTCCTATATGATGTCAGTTCAGTAAAGGAAACCCAGATCAATACTGATCATGAGCTCTATACCATAATTCAGAAAAATGATGAGCACCAAGTTTAAGTATGCAAGGTTTATGACAATTTTACTAAGATTGATCTCAAAATTATAGGAGATCAAAAAGTAAGATAAGAATTTCAAGAAAGTTATAAGATCATTGGAAGTTCGAGAATTTCAATATTTTGAATGTGTATAGTTAATTATTATACGCATTAATAATTATGTAAAGTTTATTATTATTGTTGTAATGACAATAATAATAGTAACAGTTGTCATAGTAATAGTAAAGAAAAAGAAGGGCGTTAATGGGGTCCACAAATGTTGATCTATTGCTAAGGTATGGACCCATAAATAGCTCTTTATGAGGAGCCTAAAGCTTAAGTACGCAAGTATTGGTCTCAATTCTTACGAGATCACAAGGCATGACAGCAATGCACGATGTTTTAGATGTTCACAGTTAGTTACTTACAAGTATAAATAATTGTGCAAAATTTATAGTAATAACAATAGTAATAATAATAATAAATTATTATTATTACAAAACGATGATGAAGTTTACAAACATTGCATGAGCCTTTAAGGCAAATGCAAAAGCACAAACGGACAAATGTCAATCCATAAAGTGATTAAGGAAAGTTTAGAAACATCCATAGATTGGATATGTAGCTGTAAACGAATCTTTGCTAAAAATAGTTCGGGTTAGATCTGTAAAGCACAAAATTGTGCTAAGTTTGGAATTTAAATTAAATTGACTTTAGATAGTCAATTTAATTTACAAAAATTTTATAAAATTACAACTATTGTTTTTATAATGAAATTTGAAGTTTCCAATATGAAATTTTTTAATGAAAAAAAATATATATATGTTTTCAATTACATTTTTAAAATTTTAAAAGTTAATAATAATAATAATAGTAATTATACTGAGCAAAGTTTTAAATACATAATATCCTTCTTAGGATACATAAAAACATATATATATATATACACATGTAAAATATATATATATATATGGATACAGTTGTAAAAATGGTTAATCATCAGTTTTGAGGATCAATGTATCAAGGTTTATTGTTTCCAAATTAAATCACAAAATCCATATAGTATGGATAAATATATGAAAATGATGTTTTTGTCAATATGAATATTTTAGTAACACAATAACATAATAAGAGAATTAGAAATCTATGTGATTATCTTTAAAGTGTAGATAAATTACAGTTTTTAAAAGTACAAATATGTTACAAAACTTTAAAGTTACAGATCAAATTTAATCTACCCGGTACTACACGGTTTAGACTGTGTAGACCACAAATGGTCTATAAATACATGACACCAAAAAAATAAAAAAAAAATCAAATTTTCAACCAATCAAATCAGCTCCCCCTTCTCTTTCTACTTTCTCTCTCTACTCTCTCTCTCCTCAAATTCAGTCCAAAATCTGACCACTATTTTCGACACCTCCTATACCATTGGAAAGCTCTCCTTGAGCTGGTTCCAACGACATGCTGAGCCAACCACAACTCTGCCGAAGCAGCCCATACGCGCTAGTTGAAGCCGCAAAAACACGTCATCTTTCTGACATGATTTCTCCTCCGTCCGACCACCGATTGGCACGATCTTGGTGTCAATGGACTCAAAACGAAGAGACGAAGAGAATGGCACCAATATTATAGTACAATTTCTGCCAGAAGAGCCTCGACGGAGTTCCCCCATTTTCATCGTCGGGCCGTCATCGAAACTCCCTTCTCCGACGACGGTATGGTACACCGTCGGTACCAAAACACTCAGAGTGAGGCGAGGATCAAAATGCCTCTATCAATTTCATGCCACAACTGCCATCGACCGGAGAACGAAAGACACCTGCCTCCACTACCGTGAGAGTTATCGAACCCATCCTTATTGTAACGCCCCTATATGGGGTTTAACAGTTTTTAATGAATTAAAATAAAAATCAGAAATAAAAATAAAACTTTAAAAATAAGATTGCCTGGGACTTAAATGAAAACTCTTAAAACAAAATAAAAATGTAATCAATTAAACCACAGTTTAATGTAGCATCTTAAATTTAATAATATAAAACTGTCGTCATCATCATTTCAACCTTCAACACATCTTAATACAATCACAGAAAGTAACAATCGATGCTTACATTATCATGGAGAACATTCTTAACAATTGAAGCAATCCCAATGTAATATAGCTACATAGGTTCCTCAACTATTTTCCTCGTAACCACCTCACACTTAGTGAGTCCTGAAAAGATGAAAATAAAAAGGGAATGAGCGACAACATGCTCAGTAGGGAAAATCGTTACTCACCTTTAGGTTTTTATCCTTACCACATTAAGATATATATGGTTAGTTAGTTCTCATTATTATTCATCAATTTTATCATATTCAATTCTAGTGTATATCTTATGATCATTTTTACCAAGTTTTATACATATATATATATACATATTAATTTAGGATTCAATTATGCTCATCTGTACCCACTGTGCAATAGAATTTCATTTCACTCAACTCAACGAAACCCAAATAGGCGCGCTTGATCACCTTCTAAACATTCCAAGGGTGTTCTGGTGAGGGGACATCAAGCCCTGAGTCCTCACCAAGTCGATTCCTGTACAGTGTGCTTTAGGACTTTCGACCTAAGGAAGCGTCATCACCTTCCCCCTATTTTACCTTTTAGGGTATTCATGCCCAAGGACGTAACCGTCACCCTCTTCACGTCTCACCATTTCTCTATATTCATCTGTTATTTATAGAGTTAAGTCTTCCTAACCATGCTTTTCAATTTATAACATGTGTCACATCATTATGTTCCTCGTTGTACAATACAAGGAGAGTTCCACATCATCATGTTATAGATATAATCATATACCTTCAAAATAGTATATACATGTCTTACAACATAAAACAACAAATTTTAATTTATCAAAATCTCACAAAGATGAGTAATAGAATCCCTACCTTTTAGTGAATACCATGCTAATATCTTCCAGCTCACGATATCAAACTCACCACGTAAGCTTCAAGTACTTCGTTATCCTAAGACTCATTAAATTACCATACTTTAACTCAATTCATAATCCATAGTCATACCGATTATCATCTATTCTACTATTTTTATTAGTGTGCCATAATCATTTATATGAAATCTTTGAAACATTTTGTAACACAAAACGGTGAAAAATATATAAATTTAGATTGTTCGATCAGCTTGTCGATTAAGCTCGACCTGCCGATTGGCAGAGTCCAGCCTACGAATTGAGGCAAAATCTAGAAAACTCCAGTTTTCTGTTTTTAAAGATTTTGAGCTTTAAAGCTCAATCTAACTTGTTTTAACAATTCCGAGAACATGAAAAATACATTAAAACCATAGATTATCATACCAATAAAACATATAAATCTCTTTCCCCAAACTTTTAAGCATAAAACATGTTTAAAATTCTCAAACATTGATTTTTATAGCATTTTACAAAAACGTGATCTAAATAGGAAATTGTTCAAACCAAAACAAGCACAATTCAATTTGCATACACACAAAAGCACAAACCCAAATCACGAAATGAAGAACAATTATATAATTTAAACATAGTAATTTAGAATAAAGGGAAGGTAGAGAAGAATTTAGGTTTTGGTTAGAAACTCTACCTTGTTTCCTTGAGAAATTGTTATTAGGCTTGACTTTTTACTGGAAGAAAGAGATCCAGAGTTGAGATGGAACTTTTTGATCAAATTGAGAAAGTGAATGAAACAAATGAAATAGAAAGGGGGAGAGAAAGGGTAAGTGGTGTGAAATGTGAAGAAAAATGAGTTGTCTGATATGTTTTAGGAGTCGGTGGCTTTGGACATGTGAGTGAATAGTCTTATTGGGAGACTAAGAAAAAGAAAGAAAAGAAAAGGGATAAGACCTTTGTGGGGAACCAAGGCATGTGACTTGTTTGATAGGTCTTATCTTTTATTTATTTATTTATTTATTTTTAACCATTACACATGAAAGACAATAAAGGATGGTCTACCATGACGTTTTGGTAAATATACTAAATAAGTATAGAAAATTTTTGAAAATTCTAAAAATAAGTAGAAATAAATATTGTGAAATAGATTTTAAATTAAACAAATTTTTTGATTAACACACCAAAAATTAATGTAATTACGTTAATACCCATTAGGAAAATAACGGGTGTCACACTTACGGCCATTGCCGAGCCTAATTGATGTGGCCATCACATTCAGACCCACAAGGAGAGCAAAAGTCCTCATTCAATTCAGCCTTAGCTCGGTCGCCCGATGAAGGACGGAAGTCACCACCGGTGCCGTCTCGGGTGAGCTCGACTTCACCATTTCAAGTGATGTTGGACCAAATTGGCAGCGCCATTAAGCTCAGAGAGGGACAGGGAACGTTTTCCCCCTCCCAATTTCATGAGATGCTGCCAGATCAATGGAGAACAACCTCCGTCGTCTACCGCCACTGTGAGCACCACGGAACCACCATTCCATGCCACGTTGAGGAGCACAAAATGAGGGGAAATACTCAGAGGCCAACGTAGATCAAAACGCCCAGGTCAATTTGGGCCCAACACCGACGGAGATCCACCGCCTAAGCCACCATGTGAAGCCAAGAGTTTCGAGCCAAATCCGTGTTGATCGAAGCCAAATTGCTTAAAATTGAGCACACCATTATACTCAGTAGGTCAAGAGCTACTAAAACCCAAAGTGGCATCATCGTCTGACCACCGGAGCCACCACAACCGCCACACGCACCGTCGTGGACGGTCGGCCTCCGACGAACCTCATGTCTTGAGGTCCCGACCTCCGATCGATGACTGGAGTCCACTTCCTGACTCGTTTCGATGCTCTAAACGCGATGGTGACCTCCGTTCGAGCTAATTTTACTTTGGTGAAAATTATCTGATACCAACTACACGTAGATTGAGGCGACCCCGACTGTAGTAACGGAGTCCAGAATGATGTTTTTAGCAATAATAAATCTCCATGGAGCATTCCTAGCCATCCACAGCCACTCAAAGAGCACTGTTGAGGATGCTGCGTAGATTGTGGATACAACGAGATGTAACTGGACCCGCTCAGCTCAGAGTCCAAGTAAGTAGGAATCTCGCCTACAATATGAATAGTTTTAAAAATAAATTAATTTTAAATATTTTCATAAAATTTATGAAAATACATGATCAGTGATTTATTACACTGTTATATATTATGATGTGATATGTTATGTTATGATATGATGTGAAATGCTATGATGATGATGATATGATTAATGTGTGATGTATGCAATATTTAAATTATATTGTTTAATCACCTTCAAGTCAAGTATGATTATGATTTACGATTTACGATTCATGAGTTATGAAATTGTGATGCCATATAATGATAAGTCATACTGCATACACACAATAAGACAAGTGAAACTTATAAGACAAGTTAAGGGTGTCGTACCAACCTCCCGACCCACGGGGAGGCTCCATGTAAAAGTAATGAATAATCTTGGTGTCGTTGGGACCTCATAAACCCTAACTTCCCAAGACTCGAGCGTAACTAGTACGATCACCGGAACCAAAGTAAGAAGATAAGATACAGCTTAAATAATTAAGCATAAATGAAGTTGATAAGCAAGCATAAAATGCTCATGCATATTTTTATAAAAATGGTTTTTAATTATGTTTTGCGAGACTAATTTCCTACTTGCTGAGCGAAAGCTCATTTAAGTATGTTCATGCTGTAGGTAAGAAAACCTGTCAGCGGCACTTGATTGGCAGTGGTGAGCGACGGACAAATGGTGAAGATGGGAATGGATACCGCTTACGCAAAGTAATATTTTTGCTTTATTTAGTTTACAAATTTATGCATGTTTTCATTTACGAAAATATGTGCATATGAATAAGTAAATAATTTATGTAATTATGCTTTAAAAACCGAGCTTATGTTTACACAATCTTGGTTCAGAGGATTTTAAAGTTTAAGAATGTTGCAATAGATAATGCAACAAATGCACGAAAATTTTTAAGAAAGAAAATTATAAGTTTATTTGGAATTACAAAGGATTATGGGAGTTTTACGTTATGCTAAGAAATGAATTTTATGGATATATTTTTATGAAATTATTATGAAAGTTTAAAAGAAAAGCTTTAAGAAATTAGTATCTTAAACTTAAAAGTTTAAATTATAAGAAATTATGTTTTGGTTAGTTTAAGAAGGTTTACTTTTAAGAAAATAATATGTTATTTTTAAGACGTTAAAATTATAAGTAAAATATATAAATAATTGTTAAGAAAGTTTTAAAGAACATTTAATGAGGTTTTTATTTCAATATTTAATTTAAAATTGTTTTGAAAATAGTTTTATTTAAGTTGAGAAATGTCTTTAAAGTAATTGTTGTTAAATAATTATTTTTATATTTAAAAAGAAAAGCTCAAGAAAATTACTATGGTTATGTTTCAAGAAATTACTATTATAAGTTATGTAAAGGATTGTGCTTTCAGAAATTATAACTAGGTTAAAACGTAATTATTATTATTACATTATTATCACGTTGAGAAATTTATGTTATTATGTTCGGTTTACGAAATTAAATTTTAAGAAATGATTATTATGTCTTTTAAAGTTACACATTGAGAATTCTTTATCTTCAAGAATTTGTTTGTTATTAAGATTTGGAAAACAGTTATTTTTCCTTCTAAGGTTTTATGTTAAGGATTCCACAACAAGAATCAATTTAAAAAAAAATTATTCTAAAATTTCTGTACTTTATTCTTAAGTATGTTTAAGTTTATGATCACGTTTAAGTTAAGTGACGGCCACGTAGGGAGGGTCGTCACACTGCCTTCCTTTTTTTAATTTGAATTTGAGAAAATTATTTACGCATTGGGTTTATTCAAAATAACCATATTAAACCAAAGAAAAGTATCTCCATATTTTTTCTTTTCTGTTTAGTATTCTCAGTTTAAACTAAAATTAATAGTTGCTACAATGAAAGGCTCTTCTATACTATAATATTTTTAACTAATCGGTTATAATGAATGCTTTCAAATACCCTATTAAGAGTAAATATATATATATATATATATATATATATCTCTTTAGTTCCTCACCTTACTGAAAATGTCAACAATGCTTTCACTAATAAGCGTTTAAGAAGTTTTTTTAAAGGTTTTGTGCACTATTCAAATATTAATCATCTAAAAACAAATTAAAAATAGATTTAAAACACAAAAAAATTGAGAAACTATTTAAAAAATTAAAAAAATTTAAACTTAAAACTAAAAAATAAATCTAGATAGCAAGATTGGAAATTAAAGCAAATTGACTATGGGTGGTTGTAGGTTTGGCCAAGCCCTCATTAGATTGACAGATTGAGGTTGTGTGAGAGAGTGACTTTTTTATTTTTGAATTTTAATTTTTTTTCAGTTTTGAAAGATTTTGTTTAATTTTTAAATCACTTAAATGTTGATTATTTGGGTACCCTGTACGTTTTCAACACTTTAACCAGTTAAGAGGCTTTTTTTTAACTCGTTCAAAAAACTGGTTGTTAGTTTAAATCTAAAGAATATTTATGGTATTTTAAATAAAGTCAGAGAATATTTTTAGAATTTTCCTTCAGAAAAACTCTTTTTTTTTTTCCTTTCGTGTGATGGGCTTTTAGCTCACAGGGGGACAGTTGTCAATCTAACCTGCGATCACCAATATTGGTGGGAAAGTTTTGCAGAAGTCTTAGTACTTGTCAAAAATGATGGATAAAATGTTGTTAAGGGGGCGATACTTTTCGTCTCAATCTTCTTTTCAAAGAAATATGCATATCTCATTTCGGTAAACGAATAATGTGATTGAACTTCTGATTAATTAAAAATGGAAATTATAATGATAGTGTAAAATGTTAGGCATATACTTTTGAAGATGCTGCTCAAAATTATGAAGTAGATGGCCAGTGGGACAAGCAAAAGATTGATCCAG
>CAMOHE010050066.1:38299-86449 GCA_946598075.1 Artocarpus hirsutus | reverse complement strand
AGATGCAATACAAATGATTGTCTAAAGTGAATCGATTTGCCAAGACAGAATTATTAATCCAAATCAATTCACTTTATGTCCCGATCCAACACATCGTCACCTATGACAACGTGCCAATGTTTCTATTCACAGAGTCCACCTCCGATGGTTAAGACAAATCATCTCCCAATAGGGATATAAACAACATAATAATCTTTACATGAATAAAGCGCCCAACTTTATTCCCTCAATTGCGGATCTTATGATTTAGACCGTCACCTTAAGAATCGTGTCTTCCGCATAATCTGTCCATCATATGCCCAATTCTTAAAGGTTTAGACCGACAGTCTCAGACTATTGTTTGCTTATCATGCATTCAACAAATATGAATGTAAAGAGGACAAGATTTGGTATATAAATAATAAATAAATTTTTTATTGATAAAAATATTTTCAAAAACTCATTACATTTTTACTCCTTAGGGCATACATGTCTAACAATCGGGAGATGTATAGTTTGCTTATGGCCAACTTCGCATATTATAGGAGGGAGCTGGTCGCGAACAGCAAACTTTGGCACTATGGCTAATTTTGCCACAAAGTTGACAAACCATGCGAGGTGGACCACCATTGGAAAAGGGACGCTAAGGCAGATTGTTGTTGAGTGGAAAATGCATTGGTTGACCTATAAAGTTATTTCGGCCAAAGTTGTTTTGAGATCCACGATATCCAGAACTTTGGCCATCAAAGTGCTGTTGAAAGTTCGAATTTCTTTGACTATTGGACTGGCCATGGGCATTACTTGAGGTGGTTCTATAGTTTCCACTATTCTATTTGTTGTTAGATTGCTTTTGGTTGAGTTAGGGTATCATAGGTAAGAGATTCTTTTTTGCTTCATCACGTTTCAAACTAGCTTCATGGTCGAGAAGCTTCTCGTAGAGTTCTTCGAGGGAGATCAGCGAATCATGCGCTCTGAGTGCAGCTAAGAGTTCCTTAAATTCTGAAGTGAGCCCATGAAGGATGTGAATAACGAGCTCTCCATCGGTTAGATCGTGACCAATCATGGCAAGATCATCTATGATTATTTTAATGGACTACATATATTCCGCAACAGTTTTGTCTTCTTTGCTGACTGTGGTAAGAGCACCCATGAGCCCAATCATGTGAGTATTCAACCTATTTGCATAGATCGTTTCGAGTTTGTTCTAGACTTCTATGGCGGTGTTGCACGTTGAGACATGAGAAGAGGCTGCTCTAGTTATAATTGTTTGGATAGCAAGAAGAAGTAGACGATCTTGACATATCCAAAGTTTGTAATCTAGTTGTCGATTGGAGTCGTTGAGTGTGCAGGTGTCATGGTTTAGGGTGGACATCCATGGCTCCCATCCAAGTGTCCCATGAGATCATAACAAAAAAAAAAAAAAAAAAGGTTTCTAATTTGAGCTCGCCACATTGAGTAATTTCCCCCTTTGGATAGTTTTTAAGGAATGAGTGTGATGATATTGATTGAGATGACTTGAGACGCAGGATTGTTGCCAAACATAACAGTAATGGTATCGAAATCTGATGAGGTTGAGGAAAAATCAGACATAATAAAAAACTTTAGTCAAAGAAGAGAAAGAAAGAAGGTGAAAAACAAAAAAAAAGTTTTGATTGGCCTAGAGCAATTAGGGTTCTGACACCATGAAAAGGATATGGCAATAGATGGTGATTTCATTCACTGTTAATATCATGTATATGTACAAAAATTGAATGGTCTCTTTTAGCAACTAGGGCTCTGTATTGTTGATTGCATTTAGAGAAAAAGCATTATCCTCTCTTCTCCAAGTTTCAAGAACAATTAGAGTATTTAGGAGAGTGGTTTGAACTTGAGAGTTACAATTGCAAACAGTGTAAAGTTCTCACATGTCATAATGTAAAGAACAAGTATATTATAATGTGAATCTCTCATCTGTTATAGTGTGTAATTTTTTTATTGTGGTTTGAACTTCTTCCAAACAGTATAAATGTGTCGTTTTCATTGTATTTGTTGTTTGTTCGTTTTATTTATTGTCGTCGTCGTTTATTGCATGTGCTGTGATGTCGTTTCCTATAAGTGATGTCATTTTTTGGGGGTTATGATATCATTTCAATATAATACTGCTGCTTTAAGAAGGACTGTCGCTCTGATAATGTTCGAGTTTAACAACTGGCATTTATCGTTGGTGTCGTTAGGAACGTCATTTATTCTCCTTGTCGTTTGTAATAATTAATGAAAAATGGAAATAAATGCATGATGAAGACTTTTGTCCTTTAAAAAAAAAAAAAGAGAAAAAGAAAGAAATAAAGAAAAGTAGGGAATGAATATGTATCGTGGAGTAAGGGGCACGGAAGGCATAGGCACCCCTCCTGAAGTTTGTGAAATTGCAATTAATTATTCTTATTTTCAAAAAAAATCATAAACAAGTTTTTTTTTTTCAGTTAATATTTAATGGTATTAATTTATTATATAATTTCAAAGGCACTCGGGTGAAGTCGTTATTTATGTAAAAGTTGAAAATACATATATGTATATATACATACTATAACATTTATTTATCCCCTATCACAGGGAGAGGGGAAAGAAAGAGATATTATTGATATAAAAAGGAAAAAAGAAATCATCAATTGGAATCCAATTATATTTATATTTATATTTATATTTAGAAGAAGGGGGAGGGAACCCTAAAAGAAGAGAAGGGAAGAGGAGACCTGTGGGTGTGCGATCGATCTTATCGTAGTCATAGTAATATTAATATTGATCGGAATTGGGAAAATCGATTAGCGATTAGCGATTAGGGATTAGGGATGGATGAAGAGTATGACGTGATTGTTTTAGGAACAGGCCTCAAGGAGTGTATCCTCAGTGGTCTTCTCTCCGTTGACGGTCTCAAGGTCTTCTCCCAGATCCAATTCTTTTCTTTTCTTTTCTAATTCACAAATATAGTCGATTATTAACGAGACGAGAAATACAAATTCAAGCAAAACAAGAATCCATTTCCACTTCCATTTTAATTAAATTGATTTGGTTGCATAAACTGTCTTGTCTTGGTCTGATCTGTTAGTTCTTTTTATGGAATTTCGAAATTGAACAGGTCCTGCACATGGATAGGAATGACTATTACGGAGGAGAGTCTACTTCCCTTAATCTTAATCAGGTCTGCTCTCATATTCTTATGCCTCCCTTTTTTTGAGGCACGGAAAATTTTCATCATCATCATTGTTGTTATTCATTTCAATACGTACACAGCTGTGGAAGAGGTTCAGAGGCAACGATAATCCTCCACCTCACTTGGGTTCCAGTAGGGATTATAATGTCGACATGATCCCCAAGGTACCTGATATATCTATGTAATAACATTCCTAGCTATTCTTCGTTCCTTGTGCTGGCTGCTTTGTTTAATTACTGTTTGTTTCCTCACCACTAGTTCATGATGGCGAATGGAACTCTCGTCCGTGTCCTTATTCATACCGATGTCACCAAGTATTTGTACTTCAAAGCAGTTGACGGCAGCTACGTTTTTAACAAAGGAAAGGTTTGCTCCCGCTCCTCTTTAACCGCACAACATGGTTTTTCCTCCTCTTCTCTATTGCTTCGCTTCTTCTCAACTCTTCCTCCCCTTTTCTAATAGGTCCACAAGGTTCCGGCAACCGACATGGAAGCACTCAGGTCTCCTCTTATGGGTATTTTTGAGAAACGCCGCGCTGGCAAGTTCTTTGTATATGTTCAAGATTATGATGAAAACGACCCCAAAAC
Organism: Artocarpus hirsutus; assembly: GCA_946598075.1. Classification (NCBI taxonomy): domain Eukaryota; kingdom Viridiplantae; phylum Streptophyta; class Magnoliopsida; order Rosales; family Moraceae; genus Artocarpus; species Artocarpus hirsutus. Next base: position 82,696 of record CAMOHE010050066.1, on the reverse strand, counting down.
GCATCACGGGATGGACCTGACAAGAGTTACCACAAGAGAACTCGTAGCGTAAGTGTACTTGACTTTTCCCACTCTTGGAACCTAACCTTGTCTTTCACTCATGACTCGTTGGCACCTTCTCTCGTTTGTATATATCTCCATTTGGTATTTGTTGGTTTGACTCCGAAATAAAATATGTTTCAGGAAATATGGTCTTGATGACAACACCTTGGACTTCATTGGTCATGCGATAGCTCTTCATAGGGATGATCGTTACCTAAATGAACCTGCCCTGGATACAGTGAAAAGAATGAAGGTCATAACACTCATTACTGGCTTCCTCTTGCTGCTCACTTTTCTCCATTGGGTTTGAATTATATTACATGTAAATGTACTTCAGTCTTATGATGCATTGAACTTCTACTTGTTGCTTATGTGATAGCTTTACTCCGAGTCTGTCGCCCGTTTTCAAGGAGGATCCCCATACATTTATCCATTATATGGATTAGGAGAGCTCCCTCAGGTTTCTCTCTCATTCTTTATTCTCACTCCAAATCTGTACATACAATTATTTATTTATAAGGTAAATCAATGCACTAATCTATGTGTTTATCTTCCGGATTTTTGTGGTTTGCATAGGCATTTGCGCGGCTTAGTGCAGTTTATGGTGGGACATATATGTTAAATAAACCTGAGTGCAAGGTACCTTGCGTTATAGTCCTAATTCCTTTTGCGTGGGGCTAGACTGCGGGTTTTAATGTTTGCTTGATGCCAGGTTGAGTTCAACGAGGAAGGAAAAGTAATTGGTGTGACATCTGAGGGTGAAACTGCTAGATGCAAAAAAGTTGTATGTGATCCATCGTACTTGCCGAACAAGGTAATAGCATTTTCGGTGATGGCGGTCCTTGTTCTTTTTTTTTCTTTTTTTGGCCTTCTTCCATTGGTACAAGCATGTGCGTGTATGTGCTTGCCTCTATTGAAATTTTAGACTGATTATTGCTGTTAATGTTTTCAGCTCTCTAAGACAAGGGATATTTTTTTCTCCCCTTGTTTATACATTAATGTTGATAGTGAACGCAGTGATAATGAACCAGTTTACCTTCAATTCAACAGGTTAGAAAGGTTGGTAAGGTTGCAAGAGCAATTGCCATCATGAGCCATCCAATTCCCAACACCAATGATTCCCACTCGGTGCAGATTATCCTACCACAGAAGCAGTTGGGTCGCAGATCAGACATGTGAGTTCTCATTTAATGTCCTAAATGGCTGATTTACATTTTGTATCACAATACATTCCCATGTTCCTGTTAAATTGGACTTGTTACTTTGCTCCAATCTGGTAAAGACAAGTTCTACCAAGGCCAGGATCTGAAAGAGAAGATTCACTTTCCGGAATTCCAAGTGACATGATTCCTTCAGAAGCTAAAGTTGAATGATCGAAGTCTCCTTCGGGTTCAGTCGAAGAGATCAAGGCGAAGTCATCAATTCAACCATTCGCATGGTCTCCCCTAAGACTGGCCTCTTTTCCAAATGAACCGAACCTCGATACCACATTCATCAAAGAGATACGGCCATCTCTCTAGGTTGCACACCCTCTTACTAGTCTGTTTAGCATTGAACAGTGCAGCAATGTTCTGCACAGACAATTTGTTTGGGAGGTTTAATTGAGGGCGAGAATTAGAAGATAAAACAATGAAAGTAGATCATATTTCCCAATGACTGAATTCTTGGTTTTCATCATGGAAGTTCTGGTTGATTCTGTATTTGAAAATCTTCTCTTTTCGTTTGTGTGTGTCTGTGTGCGTGCGACTAAATATAAGAATTTCTGCTCTAGTGATTATGCTGTGATCTGCTATCCTTGGGGTGATGGGTAAAATCACGTGTTTTGCAAGGGAAGATATTAGACCTAAGAAAACCTGCTGTTTACCTGTTATTAAAATTGCCAACATGAACGTGGGGACCACTTGTTTTATTTGAGTTAATTTTCATGATGTTTTATGTTTTCACAGGTATCTCTTCTGCTGTTCTTACTCTCACAATGTTGCTCCGAAAGGAAAATTTATTGCGTTTATATCAACCGAGGCAGAGACTGATCATCCTGAGACTGAGCTGAAGCCTGGAGTTGACCTTCTTGGGCTTGTTGACGAGATATTCTATGATATTTATGACAGATATGAACCAGTCAACGAGCCCACTTTGGACAATTGCTTTATATCAACAGTGAGTTAGCCTTGGTTTTCCCTCCTGAATGCTTTGTACAACTGCCGATAATGTTTCCAGGTTCGAGTATGATACATGCAGAATTACTTGCTCCTTTTTTGTTTTGCAGAGTTATGATGCTACAACACACTTCGAGTCCACAGTCATGGATGTGCTCAACATGTATACCCTGATAACTGGGAAGGTAATCTTTCTTATTTTTAGAATTTATTGACTCGAAATAAACAACTTGTAAGGAAACTTTTAACTGAAAGTGTTATATCACGCTTGTTGGTGTGCATTTGGAAGTCGTTCCTGCTTTCAACCCACTAGATTGGATACCTTTTGAAGTATAAGTATACTTGTAATGTTCTAAGTGGTAACAAAGCAAGCACCATTTTTTGTGTAGGTTGTCGACCTGAGTGTGGACTTGAGTGCTGCAAGTGCTGCGGAAGAATGAGGAGCAGTTTCACCTCCTTTGGCATTGATATGAAAGTTATGTTTTATCAAATTATAAATCAAATCAAATCAGATCAAATTAAACTTGTCTAAAAGGGGTAAAAGTTGTAGCAGGTGGTAACCTCACAGTGAAACTAAATTGTCCTGAGTTTGTTTTAATCCATAGACATGTCAGAAGTGTTATTTGAAATTGAAAATATTGGCTGTCATGGAACATGCGTTGGATTTCGGACATCATGATGATTCTGGCCATGCATGGTGACAACTTGTTATTTACTGGTTTTTTTGTTATGTTTGGAGGCTTATTATGTATACGGTGCGTATAAAATGAATGATGAATATTCTGATGCCGCTTGATAGATGATGGTAGGGCCGTGGAAGTGTGGTGGTTGTCATTCTAGGTTTAGTGTGGGTCTAAATCCACCCTGCTTCCTCCTATGTTGAGGTCGAGAGTTCAAATCCCACACTTTCGAATAAATACGGCGGTTACGCTTTGTTGCTGTGGTACAGAATTGCCCCTTTGTCGTCAGTCCTGACGTCACTTGCTTGGTTGCTTGTATGTATAAAGTTGTCTATCAAAGTGGCACTTGTGTTTGCCATCAACTATTGTTTAAGAAATAATTTGAGCTCGTTTAAGCAACACAATTTATATTCCACATATGGTGCAAAATAAAGGAAATTATAAGAACCCAAAGAAAAAAAATCCTTACGGTCTGCAATGTCCATGTGTATGGCAAGAAGGTTACCCCCTTGTCCCCGAAGGGATTTTTTTTTGTGTGTAAACATGGGTAGTGGTGTTCACTGTTTAAATTTCGAGTGATTATTTTGTCTCCACCAAATTCATAGATGTCCCAAATTTAGGGAGAATGAGGAAATGTGTTGAAAATTTTTAAAATAAATGTCATGTTTTAAAAATATTTATACTAAATAACAGATTTACAATATAAATAATTTATTTATTATATAAATATTAAATATTTACATTGTAAATAAGGAAGTAAATACATTATTTAAACTATAAATCTATTATTGTGTAAATAGGAATTATTTACATGGTAAATAATGGGGTAAATATTATTTACATGATAAATTTGACATTCATTATAAATATTTTCAAAACCTATTCTTTATTACAATTAGTTTTAAAAAAGCAACATTTCTTACAATTTTTGCCTAAAGGTAATTATATTCTTTTAATTAATAATTAAAAAATCCATCCTTTTATAGGCATTCTTCATACGATTCCCAATTTAACCGCCTCATACTTCTCTAATATTTTAATATCATCTGCGTTGTAAAAATAAAATAATTAAAAAGCGTAATTAAAACTCTTTTCATATTAAAAAATTCTTAAAAAAGAAAAATAAAAGTATAAACCTATTATGCCGGAAAAGATTAATATAAACATTGTTTTTCCATCTTCATTATTTTTTTTGGTGAAAATTCTACCTTCAGGATTTTGCTGTTAATCTACTAACATTTTATATTGTTACTGTATAATTCAAACTTCGATTTTTATCTAGCATTACCAAAAACAAAAGGAAAAATTATATTAACTGAATTTGAGAAAAACCAAATACCACTTTAGTATTCTTTTAAAATCTGTCATGTGGCAAAGGGGTGATTCTGTGGCTTGTCTTCTCACAGGCTGGTGGTTTGGTGGTGCTCTAGGGCCTTTTCTCCAAGAGATATGGGTGTCTGGTTGGAGGAGTAGGGTCCTTGGGGTGGCACAATTACTAGTTGGCAGAGGCCGCGGCGACAAATAGTAGTTTTGTTTAAGATTTTGTGGTTGTCAAATATACACGTTGACGTTTTCGATGTGTGTTTTTGTTGTTTGGTTTTCTTGTTGCAATAATAAAGGTGGTTTCTTGACTTTTTGGTGTTCCATAATTCTTTGTGCTTTTTGGTGGTGTTAGGCCTCATGTCTTTGACCTCTTGATCTTGTTTGAACGGAATTATCCGCTGTCAATATTGATGTGTTTGAAAGAGCCTTTGGTGTGCTCGATTAATAGTGTGCCTTTCCAGTTTCTTTTTCTTAGAACTTGATACAATTTGTGCATTGCAACGGAATCTATTGATGGTCTTGATTTGTAGTCAAAATTAAGTCAGCCAATTACATTGTGGGTCTAAATTATTATTTGTAATTGTCTAGTATGCAATAAGATTACCAATGGAAAACCCCCTCCTAACCCAGTCCAATCCACCAGATTACTCGGGATGTTGTAAGTACCCCTAAATATGGGCCAGGGTTAGGGAGGAAAAGCGATTCTTGAGGTTGGGCTTGGGGCTGTTGGATTTTAAGTTTGATTTTGTCAAGTAAATAATTTATTTATTTTGTTGTGGGAATGAAAAAGGGCAAAAGAGGAAAGGAAAATTAGAAGGTCGAGGCGGAAGGGAAAACAAGTGGAAGTGGAAGTGGAAGTGAGAATTGCAACTTGCGAGGGCAATTTTAAAAAGCATAATTGGTTTGGTAGAATCAGAACGGCGGCGGCGGCGGCGGCGGCAGCAGCAAACGTTTTGAAAGGAAGCGGCGTTGGAATATTGCTTTGCTCCTCCTACTCCACGCTTGGCCTCTGCAGAATCAGAATGTCTTGTTTCGCTTCTCAATCTCATTGTACTACTACTGCTACTACTTGTATTCATCACAAGCCCCCTTCAAACTTCACTTGATTCCTTATCATTATCAACAGGCACTTCTATAAGAAGAGGGAGAACATTCTCTCCATTTTGCAGCGGCAGCACCAACGCCGAATCCGATAAGGCGGCGGATTTGCTGGACATCAGGGTTGGGCGCATCCTCAAGGAGTGGAGGCACGAGGAGGCCGATTCCCTTTACGTCGAAGAGGTCGATGTCGGAGAGCCTCAACCCCGCATCATTTGCAGTGGCGTCGTCAATTACATTCCTCTCCACCTTCTTCAGGTCAGCAGCACTTAGCTTGTTTCTTCATTTGTTGTTGTTGGTGGTGGTGGTGGTGGTGGTGTTATTCTTCTTTAATAATTGAAAAAAAAAAAAAAACAAATTGAATCGGATTGGATTGGATTTGGCATGTCGCCGTCTACCAGGAGGCATGAGTAGTGGTGCTGGCAAATCTGAAGCCGAGAAACATGCGTGGTGTCAAGTCGTAGGGAATGCTAATGGCTGCTTCCGATGCTTCCCATTCGAATGTGGAGCTTCTTGTTCCTCCTGAGGGTTCCATTCCTGGTGATCGAATTTGGTTCGGCTCCCAACACCAACACGAACCAGAACACCAACCTCCACCTGCCTCCCCAAACTAGGTAAAGTGTAAACAAATTTGCAACACTTGCCTAAATCTCTCTCCTTTTGTTTTGTCACATGAGTTTCTAGCATTCTAGAGATTGGACTTAACTTCCCTTTGCTCTTTGCTATTTAATGGCTTGCTAGTACATTCCATCCCATCCGCCACTTTTGTTTGTTACATTTTACCAACTAGCAACTTACAGGGTAGCTGCTTGCTAGTTCAATTTGCCTTTTTCTGTATGTGCAGATCCAAAAGAAAAGGATATGGGAACTTGTACAACCTCCTCTTAAGACCAACGATTCTTGCGTTGCTATGCTGTTGGGAGAGCATGTGATGTGGACATCTGCTGGCGTGGTGCTCTCTACATCTTTAAAGGACGCTAATATCTCCTGATCTCTTTTTCTTTTGCCCGTTATTTCTTCATGCATATTCGTACGTTTGTGTTTCACAATATTGCGATATTATTTCTCACTGAACTTATCCCTTGTGGACAGGCTAGTATGATATTCACCATCCATATGCACTCCTTACCCAATATGATTTCACTCATGTGTATATTGTTCCGGGTTCATTGAGAATATCAATTTTACAAGGGACAATATGAATAACAATAACAATAACAAATCCAAAGTTTTATACAACAATGACAATCCAGTGCTTAAACAGTTACAACAACAAAGTAGGATCACATTCGAGTGTGGGCTAAAGGAAGATTCAACCAGTGCTTCGAGCAATAAACGTGACTGTCAAGAATAGGCAGGGTGACCGCATCTTCTAATAATTTTAGTATGAGATTGATGACTGATATTTGATTGCAGATTTTGAATTGCTTGTATCAGGTCAGAATCTTGTGGTGTTGGAATTCCCGTGTACTAATATTGGAGTCGTTGTGTTCAATTGTGTTATGAGGATTGTGTTTTTATGGCCTACAATTTATAGGCTGAGGTAGAGGACGACAGCAACTATTTGTTGGGCTTGGACAGACCATGCTAAAGACCTGCATTTGTTATTTCTAGATTTAGTTCTCTTTAATATCAGATCTTATAAATATGCGTAAACTAGAGAAATTACAGGGGATGGCAAAAGAGCCTTTCACGCTCCCACAATTCAATTAGTGGCCAATTTTCCAAGCCTTTTATTTTAAAACATGACCTTTTATGACACAATGTTTGTAATGCTAAAATTATTCTCTCTTCCTATCCCTCTTTTGTCTACGGCCTTGCCTTTGCAAGGCTACAAATGACTGACGAGGCTCAAACAAGCTTGATGATGGGTGACCAGCTTGAGCCTCGTTGTGCTCATATTGGCATCACAGGACGCAAACGGCGGTGATGAGGCTCCCATTGGCATTAAGTCAGGTAGTGATCGGGAACGGCGGTAGCCTCATCACATACACCAAACGCCAAAAGGTGGATGTATGTAGTGATGTTAGAATGATAACGTGTTTGTTGCTTTTTCTGTGCATTGACCTGCTGACTTGTATGCTATGTATGATATTTCTTGGGTCTATCCTTCCTATCCTATGCGCCTATGTTATGTTGGTCTATTGAACTCTCTCAGCGGGACTCTTCTAATGCTTTTTTTTTCTTATATGACTCCTTGTTCATTTGAACTTCAATCCCAATGAGGAAAAAAAAAACGTAGCTGCTCTTATAATTATAGTGAAACTCACATGGGTATTTGACCGCAGCCTTGGGAATGTATCTAGATCATCTCCAGCATCTTTCTTGGAACTTCGAAGTTCTAACAATTTTGTACGCGAAATAAGTCATCATTACATTATTAGTCCTTGTCAAATGCTGCGTGCTCGGGTATTCTCCTCTTTCACGAACCTTAAATTATAAAAGGTCAGTGGAGTGTTCGGCTGGGTGATATAAACCATTAGTTGTAATCATTTTATGGTTGAAACCAACTTTATAAGTTAGAACCAAGATTAAAGTCGTAAATGGTGTTTGATAATGTTGTTAAAATTATGGTGTGAACTATATATGGTTAGAACTGATGTTTGGATATTTTTGTGGTTGAAACCATAAGTTGAAAAGTAAATTTTTTTTTTTAATTTTCCTATTTATTTTATATCATGAAATAATTAAGTAAATTTTAAATTATAAATATTTAGCATGATTTTTCATTATGATGACCATTGGGTTTCTTGCTGGGTTTGGACCCAGGGTGGGCCAAACAGGAGTTGCAGTTCTAATTGCAACTACATAGTTTGGACCAAGTAGCCAAACAGGCTATAGGATTTTGAGGAATAAAATACCCAATAAACCTAACAGGTAAAACCGGTTGTTTATTAATGTTGTGTAGTGATTGTTATTTGCAACTTTGTACTTTTTTATCTAGACTAAAAATATATATTATATATATTATAACATTGATCATTCCATAAATAGGAAATAAATATTACCCCATCCAAAATTCTCACCCCTAGGGTGTTAGGTAGATCGTTGTTTGTTAATGCTATTTATCACCACCACTGATGTAACTTTCCTTTAAAAAAAAAAAAGTTAGCACATATTATAGCATGTGTTATTTTATAAATTCAAAATAAAATCTATGAGTAGGATCAAACCCATAACCTCCACCCGGAACCTCCCCAACCCCCCCTTCCAATACCATTTGACTAAGACGGCATAGGTAAGTTCAAAAAAAAAAATAAAAAATTTGAAACCGACCTACAAACTAATTTATTATTTACCTAATATATTATTATTCTCAAAATATTAGATTTTTCAGGCCATTTAATACATCATATTTGTACCCAAAAAAAATAAAAATAAAAACAAACCAAGATATTATTGGGCTACTAGTTGTAGTATGGCTGGTTACTGCTGTTTAGACCAATAGCCATAAAACCGATCATCATTGGCCGAAAACCAACCCAAACACCCAGTACAAGAGGTGGGCTCTATATTTGTATTTCCCAAAATCGACCGACTCGGTTTTTAACCGACGCACACTCTTAGTTGGGCACTGCCAGTGATTGCACTTAATTACAAGTACATTACAGATTGAAATGCCACATAGCAGATGAAACTTAAAGGTTTCGTTGATTATGTATTAACAATGATGATTAAAAGCAATGCTCTATTTCTTTCTATTATAATGATAAAACAAGACCCGTAAATTGCATCATACATATATACCAGAGGTCATTCCGAAGTATTTAACGCTAAGAAATAAAAGAAGAAACATGTTTCTTGTATTTTAAAACACTATTGGGTGAGTTACAAAACTTGTGTAGATCAAAAAGGAAGAAAAGCATATATATATTTTTTTGCAATACTTACACGTATGTATAAGTTAAGTCTCTGACATTAGAAGGCATGAAAGCTAAGAACATAAGAAGGGCAAGAATGCAAATGGGAAGCAGAAGCAGCATGAAAGGCGGGGGCGGCAGCGGAGGCAGTATCAACGGAAGAATAAGCAATGATGCCGTCAAACACACGAGTAATAGCAATGACTCTAAGCTGAAATAGCTGACCCCCAACAATCTTCTACTACTTCCTAATTTCCCTTGAGATTGTGATAAAGTCCTTTGGAACTCCATTTTTCTCCCTTCCCCAACTATTCCTCCCAGTTTTCTTCTTGTTGTCTTGTTACCACTTTCCATCATAATGTAACTCCAACAATTATGCAGATTTAATATCCCTTTTAATGATGATGATGATGATGATCTTCTTATCCCTTCTTCCGCACCACCAACTTTACTATTCATTTAGTTTTCCACACACATCCAGAATTCCCAAATTCCACCTTTTCTTGGTGTGCAAAAAATCAAGCTTTGTTGTCATATGTTTCAACTCTCAGCCAATGGGGAATCAATCTTTCCTTGTCTTTCAGATTTCTTTCTTTCTTTCGCCTCAAAACTTGAATTAATGTTGTTTCAGATTCAATGCACAAAGCAACCATGAAACGTCGTCCCCAACAATTTAACTGCAATCCATTTCCAAATCAAACTAAGAATTAAAACAGAATTCATCACACCATCTCTTCAACATAACAAGAACAAATAAAAATAAAATAAAACCGAAAAGTTTCTATACATATATATATACACACACACATATTTTTTCTTTTCAAATACAATGAAAAGATATTGAAGCCCAACAAGTTAAATTACATGGAATCAGAGGAGCACAACACATGCGGGAAAAGATAAAGGATAATATTAATTGATATGAAGCAATGCCCAGGATAAATAAACAAATAAAGGGAAGAGATGATATATATATATATATATATATATATCTGTGTTGGAAGTGAAGAATGGAGAAGAGAAATTAAAGTACCCGTGATGAATATGATGAATCAGATGGTGAGAAGAAGAAAGAGATACCTTTTAGTTTTATGGAGATTTTGAATCTCAATTCTCAGCAAACAAGTCTGTCTCAAATCAAGATCCGTAATTGAATTCTGAAGGACAAGAAAAACAAAGGGGGGAAATGATAAGATTTTAGCAGCCTTGGAGAAGGTAGATGGTAGAAAATATAGAGATGATTTCTCTTGGTCTAAGGAAAGGAAAAGTAAGAGAAGAGAAGAGAAGGTGGTAATGGTGTTTGATGGTTTTGGAATTTTGGTTGATGGGTTTTGGGTAGTTGCACTGTATATTACCATGAAATGATTTTCTTGTTATTATTATCCCTACTATAACTGTTGTTATTATTATTATTATTATTATTAATGTTAGAGAGAGAAAGAGGTAGTACTAGAAAGCAAGGGGAGAAGAAGGGGTGGGTTCAGTGAATTCCAAATTCAAGTGGGGCTTTTCTTTCCCTTTCTTTCTCTCTCTCCCTGGTGGTTCTGACAAGCAAGTTGCTGATTTTTGAAAAAATGAGGGTCATTGTGTGTGTGTGTGTCTCCCAAGGTTCTTCTCCCCTGGTCTTTTCCTGCCTGCCTCTCTGTCTTTCCTCTCTTTTTCTTTCTTTTTTTTTTTTTTCTCTTTTTTGTTTTAGAATTTAAATTAAATAAAATAGAGAGAGAGAAAACAATGCGTACCCCCTCGTACAAGCAAGCAACAAGCAACGCAAGGGGGCCCATTAGCAAGTCTCATTCATTGGAATCGTTCCACGTTGTTATTCCCTAATTTATTAGTTCAAATTGTATCGTTCTATTCTAAGTACCGAATTTATATACCATTTGGCCCGCTCTCTTATTCGGCAAAAAAACAAAATAAAATATTAGTTTAATCACTTAGGTTGAGAAAATAAAAAGCTACATTAGTTATTATCCAAGTTCAGAAAATTCAACTAGAATTGTTAGTTAATTGGTAGAAGCACTTGTTTAGAACTTTTCTATCAAAAAGGAAAAATGAACAAAAAAAAAATTGGGATAGCCCGGAGCAGTACTCATTTTATGAGACAATCACAGAACCAAAGGCACCTTTCTTTTCTCCCAATAAATTGTTTAGTAAATTAGCTTGGATTTTGAATGCGGAGACAGGGCAATTAACATGAGTTGTTCTGTTATTGTTGTCATCCCAGCGCCTACTTCCACTCAGAATTTGAGTGAAAACGTTCCTTTCATATTAATAATTTTAAACCGTAGACCTCCGTCAGGTTAGGTTAGTTTTGTAAAATTTTTTTTTTTTTTATCTTGCCCGAGTTTCACATGATTTAAGTCAATCATATGATTCAAAAAAAAAAAAAAAAAAAACAAAGCAAAGTGGGTTTATGAAAAAGGGTATTGCATGTCAAGTGTTGAGGACAGATAGGTGATGTCAAGTGGAGCAAAGGAAATGGTAAAATGGGCAAGTGTAGTGTCAGATGTAGCATATGGGTACTGTCTGGGGGGGTTGGCCCTTCAGTTTTTTTTTTTTTTTTTTTTTTTCCCCACCTAAAGATATAAACATATTTTCATTCAATGCATCTCCCTCTCCTCGTGCTTCAATGCTTCAACCTTCAATGCATGCAACTTCCGATTCCCTTATTCCCCCCCAGTCTCAATCTCACTCCACTCCTCCTTAGTATTTCTTTGATTTCTTTTACTAAATTATGCTATTACCACTTTCCACGCTCTATTCACAAACTTGTTATAATATAAGGGATTATTTACACTTGATCCGTTAAATTTTGGAGTCATTGTCACTTTACATCTTAAACTATCATTATACTATTTTAAACTTCGATTTTGTTACACTTATATTCCTATTTTTCATTTCTTAGTCAAAAGAAGATTGAAAAAAAAAAAAAAAAAACATTTGCACTCTCCCGTGTCAATATGTTAAGGTGAAGGAGTCATTTTTGAGTTTGTAAATAGGGTTTCTTCTTCGAGAATTCTTAAATTGGAGTAGGCAATTTTGTTTCATTAGTGAAACATTGTGTTTTAACTGTTGAATTTGGATTTTAATGACCTGATCTGTGACTTTATATTAAAATTTTACAACACGTAATGCAGAATTACTTCTAGCCTTATATCAAATCGTTAAAAAATTAATCCCAAACAAATTGAACTACAATCCCAAAGGAATAACATAATAAAATAAAATGTATTGTACACATATTCTTATGATTTAATTCAAATACTTTCGATATGGACATGAATCTTAACAAGAGAGGCAATAATTACTAATAGTCTTGTCGTTATTTCCAAATTAATTGAATAGTTAATTGCCTTCTTCTCATCATCACTAAGCTAAAAAAATTAGAGTTTGAAAGCTTAGACAAATTCACAGTGGGCGGTCTTAAATATCATTTCAGAACACTATTTTCCCGAATTGATTTGAGAGTTTTCATTCACACAAAAACTTCTAATAAGTTAGCAGCGTGGAGTAATTTTTCCTGACTTGTGAAACCTGACCACGATCGACCTAACAAGGAAAGCACCTCTTTTCTGTAGATGCCCATTTTTTTATTTTCCTTCTTTTTTTGGAAAAATCTAATGCTCTATTAATGTCGTTGTTTGGGTATGTCCTTTGTAAAAATTTTGAAATTTGAGATGTTCCAGTGTTTCTTTGTTTTTGCGTGATTTGACAACGGCTGGTCGTTGGATATTTCAAAATATATACATATTAATTCAGCTTCATAGACTAACACGTGACAGCGCACATGATCTTTTTCTGTCTCTCTTTTTTTTTTTTTTTTTTTTTTTTGACAGAAAAAGAAACTTGTGATGCTAAGGGGAACAAAATAAAAGTTCAAAATGGCAGTGAGAAGTTTTAAAATTCAAACAATAAAGCTTAATTACAAACCATTCTTTTCACACTTGTTACGAAGTTTGGCATCGATTTGTTTAAAGCATGGCAATTGTTCGTCTCATCGTCTGGGAAAAAGGTTTTAAGATTGAGTTGGATATTGCATGCCCTTTCTTTCTTTTTAAGATGGAATGATATTCAAAGGGAAGTTGCCAAAAGTTGTTTGGTTTATATCCATATGATTTGTTTTTTTTTTTTATTTGAAGGGATATGGTTTGTTTTTTAATACATTTATATTTACATGTCCTTTGAAAAGTTATCAAGCACAGCTCAAAAAAGTTGTAATGTAAAATTTGTTTGTGTCTACATGCCAAGTAAAAGGTTGAAAAATCGGTAATTAATAGTATTTATAAATACAAAATTGTTTTTTAAATTATATATATTTTTGTTTGGGATGTTTTTTTTTTCTCTCCTAATGAGGGATTACTCGGATGTTTTATACTTTGAAAACACAATCTATAGTATTAGATTTCAGTTTTTCAAAAAAAAAAAAAAAGAAAAAAAGAAACCTAACATATATGGAAATTTTTTTTGAAAAAAAGGAAGGAAGATTGTAGTTATTAACTTATTGTAGTATTTAAGAATGGCAAATTTGTAATAAAGTGCAAGAAAATGGTTTGTTATTAAGGCTTTATTTGTTAGAAAAATAAGAGGACATGTGAGTAAAGAGTGACAAAAAGAAAAACAAAGAGAGTGACCCTAACATTTTTCATCTTACTATGATATTAAGAGAAAAAGTATATGGACTTTATTAAATATTATATAATAATTGTTCGTTGTTATATTTATGATAAAATATCATAAAGCTTATATACTAGTTTTAAGCCCTCTAATTGCATATGAAATGTTCATATATATATATAAATATATATATATAACTTTATAGAATAAAATATAAAACATTAGTTCACGATAGATAAATAAAGTTGGATACTGTATTTTAATAAGATTGTGGTATTCTATAGTTCTATTTTGAATTAAATGATCTTATATAAATTATATCAATGAGATTACTCGATATAGAGACTATTGTATTTAGAATACACTGAACAACCTCCAATGAAATTATGAGTCTTATAATTCCATAGTAACAATTAACTTCTATTTGTAGTTTATGAATTTGCCTCAACCTTGAGTGATTAATGAATTCACATATGTTTATTGTATCTTTTGATTCATCAAAGTAATTGAATAAATAGATATAATATTATAGATAGTTGAGGACATTATCTTATAGATGTAGAATCTATGTTTTATTGAGAAAAGTAATAATATACTTATATGATTGTTAATTTGATACCTGGGCAAATGAGATCTCTAACTTAATTGATATAAGATATTAAATAAATTCCAGATTATTTATAATAAGATCAAAAATGATTGTCCTTTAGAGAATTAATAGATTTCATACACAAAATAATAATAATAATAACAATAGTTGTTGTTGTTGTTATTAGAGATGTTTGATGAAAACAATAACCTATCTCTAATTATGAATATTAAAACGTGATAAATCACGTGGTAACTAGTTATAATGATGGACGAGTTTGAGAGTTAAAACAAATTCCTCTTTATTTATTTAAAGAGTTAAAGTAACATAATATTTTATTTTAAAAGAAAATCTTGGTTGTCCAAATATTGGATTGTGATGGAAGAATCTAAACTACCTAATAAAGACTCGAAATCTGTGGTAGATGCCCTCTTAAGAATTTGCCCTAACAGCCACCCCCTTAGGAGTGGGTGTCTTTTTCTTAAGTATTGAGGATATGAAAAACTTCCCAATCTAAGGGGATGTTTGGCAAAGTGGTGGGAACTGCGGTTCCCACCACAAAATCAGTTATGAATAGTAAAAAGCTCTCACATGCTACAATAACAATAAAAAAAAATTGCTACAGTGTAAAGTTCTCATATGCTACAATAAAAGTGGTTCTCACCACTGGTTCCCACCCCCCTCCAAACACCCTATAAATATATTAATAGTTGGTGATATAAATAGAGGTATATACTAAATTTAAAATTTTTTTGGTTTCCATTACAGTTTTTGACCTCTCATATTTAGAGTTTGGAACTTAATAGCCAATGAAGATTAGATAGAGTATTGATGATCCAAAACAATTCAATTGGTGCTAATACACTAGTTAATCTAAGGAGAAGAGAATAGCGAAAAAGATATAACATTCAAATTTATAGGGTGTTTAGCATGATGGTTAAAACTATTAGTTAGAACTATAAACACTGTAGTATATGAAGGCTTTATACTATAGCAATTTTTTTAATTTCACTATAGTATATGAGAATTTTACACTCCTCTTAACTGAAAAATTAATTAGAACCAACTAATACTAAACAGACTATTAAAGTTGTTTTACACTGTATGAACAATTATTTTATATAACAATATATGTCGGGTACTTTATTTTAAAGATGTTGAAAGTACCATTTCATTGCGTTTCCATTTGGGGTTGTTTTTGAAAATTTTTCTCCTAATTTTTGAAAACACAAAAAATAAAAATGTTTTCAAAGCAATATTGGTTAAAAATTTGTGGGAAATGAAAACGAATGAAAAATGTTTCAAAAAATAGCCAGAATCAATAAAAGTTTTAGAAAAATAATAAAAAGCTTTAAAATTCAAGGGCAATGTAGAAATAACCATTAATCCTTCACACCCCCTTCTAAATATATCATTTTATAATTTTGAAATAACAAAATTTACTTACTGCATTCCCTTATAGTATCAAAACTAGCCATAAGATTATTACTTCTTCTCAACTTTTTTTTTCATACCCACCATTTTATTTTTATTATTTTAACATTCTTATCTCTGTATCTCTCCTTTTTTTTTTTTTTTTTTTTGCAGCTTTAGGCATGACACATTTTCACACAAAAAATCTTAAATTAAAAATATATATGTTCACTACATTTTAAAAAAAAAGTATTATATCTACTAATTACTTTTTAATAAAAAATATAATTTATCATTACATCTACCAATTTAGTTAAATAAGCACTAATCATAAATGCTATTTTATGCTAAAAAAAATTAGAGTACCTAAAAAAATTAGAGTACCACCAAATAATTTTTTGAAATAGTCATTGAATAGTTAAAATTAAAATTTTGTCAAAAAAGGATGTATGTATTAGGAGGTTGTTTATTTAGGGAGATGACATATAGGTGCATGTGCAAAGAAAAAAATATAGTTAGTTTCTATATATTGAATAGGATTGAATTATGTGATCAGATCAATTATAGTTTTTTTTTCATTTTATCAAGTTTTTTTTTGTAATATAAAAATTTATTTTAAAGGGGTGTAAATAGTTAAATGGAAGGTATGAATAGAGCCAAAAATATTTCTACTAAATTTAATTTTAACATATATTTTTTCTTTTTCTGATTTTGTTTTGCATTTTTCCCCTTTCTTTAATCATAGACTTTCCAATGTGCTTAACTAAAATATTATTTTTTTCTTTCTTTTGTTCCTTTTTTTAATTTTTTATCTTCCAAAATAATTTTTTTTATGTAATCTTTCTTACATCAGTGGCAATCCTTGAATGTTTTTTTTTAGGACCTATTAGAATACTTGTTTTAAATGTGGCAACTTTTTTCACGCAATCCTGTTAATTAGTATTTTCTTTACAAATATTTTTTCTCCAATTTTCTCTTGTTAAAGTAATATTTTTTCTTTCAAATACGTCACTACTAATACAACATTTGACTGTTGGTTAAAATCAATTGGTTCTAATTAACAAACAGTAAAAAGCTCTCTGATGCAATAGTAAAAAACAAAAAATTACTACAATATAAAGTCTTCACATATTGCAAGATTTTTAACTAAAATTGGTTTCAACCATTAATTCTAATCACACTTCCCAAACACTCTATTAAACATTTTTTTCTTATAGTATTCTCAACTACTCTTTTCCTATATTTACATCTTAAATCATTTTCTATCTAATTTTTCTACTAAATTCTTCATCATTTAAATATGTCTATTTATATACACATATATAATATTCAACAAAAACAAATTATTGAATGAGACTAGTATTTTAGTCCATTTTATTTATTTTTAATAAACTAAACTTTTAAGAGTAAAATAAATTCCCCTTAAAAAAAAAAAGAGTATTGTAAATTCAAATAGGAAAAAACTCTTTGGACTTAAAAAAAAAATTGTAGGAAATGTCAATTGATAATTGTTTCTATGGATACAAATATTTAATCCTAATTTAGTTTCTTAATAATCTAAAATGGTATGATTGTAGAACTGTGATATGGTTATTATGGGTTTTTACAAATTTATGAATATCTAGAATTAAGAATTCTAACAAGTATCATTAGAACGATTATCATGTTAGATTATTATGATTGATTCATACAAAAAAAAAATTGTTTTTTATTTTTCCTCTATTTTGGAATTTTTTAGATGAAAATTTTTTGGATTTTTTGTGTGAATTGTTATCATTGCATGATTTTTGGTTATTGAATTGTAGTTTGGATTAATCCATTGTGTCATTGTGGGTTAGTGAGGATTAAAGAATTGAATTGAAGTGAGAAAAATCAAAATTTTTAGGAATTTTTTGACTTTTAGTATGGATATTACGTCGCAAAATTTGCAACGGAGTGCGCGGCGCTCATCAAAGGTTGTTGCGAAAATCACAACACTGCAGCACCCATGGGGCGCGCTACAGGCATTGTGCTATGAAAATCGCAGAGTCGTGGCGCCCGTTGAGGCGTGCTGTAGACAAAGACCAGATGTTGTAGCGCCCATTGGGCACACTATAGTGTGACAGATAGGAATTTGCAGCTCAATGGTGCTGCAGACAGAGGCCAAACGCTGCAGTGCCTGTTGGGCATGCTGTAGCATGGCAGACAGGAATTCATAGTGCCATAGTGTGTCACGCCCCGGAGTATGAGAGGTGACGTGACAGATTAATTGAGTTAATTAAACAGAAATTTAAATTAAAATATAAATTTTTAGAGTAAAAATTAATTATAAAAATGTGAAAATTTTAAAACCATTTTAGAGGCAAGCAGTTATAATTTTTAAACAAATAAGAATATTAATAAAATAAACAATAAGGAAAAGATGACAAAAACTACGAAAGAATGAGAATAGGTCCCACTGACCCACATCTTATGCACACATACAGTACTGACAATATATTTTACAACCATAGTCCAAATATAGAGGAAGAGTTAGAAAATTACAAGCCTTGATTTATATATTTCAGATAACCTACTTAGTCCCTCTACTGTCCGTGGACTCCTCTTCAAACCTAAGTTGAAATCCACCTAAGGGAAAGGTTTTAAAACAAATAAAATATGAGCGAAAGGCTGAGTAAAACTATTTATTTAAAACATTTAATTTTAAAAGAAATTTCATTAATCAAGTAAACATTTAGAAAATGAACTTGAATGAGTAAATAAATAATTAAATAATTAAATAAATGCGTAAATGAGAATCCGATAAAGACTTATCTTACCGAAACAATTTTTGTACGTCAACCAGAAAGAATAACATTTTCTTTTTCCTGGGCAAACCATATGTAAATCACCACCGTAGTGGCCCAGCTGGATTTCGAGACCTGCCTTCAAGGTCGCATTCTACATGACCCGATCTCTGATATGGCATCATGCCCTTAAATATAATTATATATATCTTTCTATGATTATTAAAATCTCTTTTTACTAAATATAATCATTTACATTCATTATGATGTTTATTATGAAAAATCACCTCAATCTACTGTTTGTAAAGACATTCAATAAAAATCCTCTTTCAATCAGTTACTGAAAACATTTTAATAAGAATCCCTTTTTGGCCAAAATCATTTTAAAACTAGGTTACCAAGAAAAGGGTAGAAGTCCTACCTCGATACTCATGTCGGTGTCCCACACCGAAATCTCAGTTTGCTATACGTTAGCTCCGCGGATCCACGTACAACCTTAAATGTATAATAACTTAGTTTATCAGTATCTAACTTGAGATATCCTATGTTACTAAATCATCTCATGGTGTCCTAGTGTGCCATTTAGGTTTATGAAATCATTTCACAAAGTTGGAATTTAAATCAAGGTTCAAAACGATGAAAACAGGTGAAAAATCACAAAATTTCACTATGTCCAGTCGGCCTGTCGGTCGCCCTGGTTCGGCCGGCCGAACTGCACAGTTTGGCCTGTCGGAAAACCAAGTCCGATTGGCCAAACTTTTTTAGGTTCGGCCTGCCGGTCGGATGAATCTGGCCTGCCGAACACAAAGTTTGACCTGCCGATCTGGAAAAATTTTAAAATTTTTCAGGCATGGATCTCGACTTTCCCGAGCCCAAATCTTCAATTGTAACCTGTTTTCTCCGTTCTCTGGCATGGGTAATGATCATAATTGATAGAAAAACATAGTAGATTACTTTTTAATGCTTTAAAACTAGTTTTAAATAAAATTTTCAAATAAATCTGAAAATAGAGAAAAATTGAGAAAAATAAAAAATTTTGATTTAAATTCGTTTTTGATGAAACAAAGCTTGTATTCTAGTTATTCTAAGTTCATCTACCCTAGATTGACAGTTTTCTAAGCTTAGAAAAGCTTAGATTTCAAAATGCAAAAAAAATTAAAAAATTGAAAAAGTTTTGGATTTCGAAACTAACCTTGAATTCAACCTTCGAATCACGTTTGTGGTCGTCCAATCGGGTTCCCGAGCTTCCAATCTACTAACCCGAAGCTTGGGATTGATTTTTACTTCAAAAATTTTGAGAGAGATTGAGAGAGAAAGAGAGAAACTGAGAGAGAAAGAGAGGGAGAGATGCACGGGAAGAGAGAAAGAGAATGAGTGAAAATGAGAGAGAGATAGAGTGAGATAAATAGAGAAAGAAGAGGCAAAACCAATGAAGGAAAACCATGTGTGTCGCACGCGGTTTTTCAAATGGGACGTGTTTGGTATTTGATAAATTGTTTTATTTTTAATACTTAAAATAACAATTAAAAATAATTAAGAGTAATTAAAAATTATTAAAAGAATAAAAAATAACATTAATTTAGAAATTTCACAAAATGATCAAATCAAATTTAAAATACTCTTTATAACACACTAATCCACCATTTTACATTCTAATAACATTTAATTAATTTCAAGACGTTACAACTCTCTACCCCTAAAAGAAATTTCATCCTCGAAATTCACAAATCGATTCAAAAGCAAAACAAATGTGGATACAACTCCCGTATACTCGACTCTAATTCCCAAGTGACTTCATCAACCAAGTGATGCTACCACACGACCTCAACTAACGGGATCTCACGACGATGCAAGCTGAACACTTTACGATCAATGATCTGGATTGGCACCTCTTCGTACGTCGTGTCTTCCTGAATTTGTACGTCCTGGAAGGACATGATCTTATCTTGCTCGGGTGGACACTTTTGAAGCATCGACACGTGGAATACGTCATGAACATGCAAAAGTTTCGGAGGAAGGTTAAGTCGATAAGCAACCATACCAACAAGTTGGGTAATTTCGAATGGTCCAATATATCGTGGTGCGAGTTTTCCTTTTATTCCGAATTGCGAGATGCCTTTGCAAGGCGATATCTTCAAGACAACAAAGTCTCCAACCTCGAATTCCAAGGGTCGACGTCTTCTATCTGCGTAACTCTTCTGTAAACTCTAAGCTACTTTCAATCGGTCTCAAATCATGACGATATTCTCATTGCTATGGTGAATCTCATATAGCCCAAGAATAACTCTATCTTCCAGTTCAGCCCAACACACCAGCGATCGACACGGTCATCCATATAATGCTTCAAACGGTGCCATGCCAATACTCGATTGATAGCTGTTGTTGTATGCGAACACCGCCAGATGCAAGTACTTCTTCCAGTTCCCGCTGAAGTCTAATGTGCAAGCACGCAACATGTCTTCGAGAATCTAAATAACTCGCTTAGATTGCCCATCAGTCTGAGGATGAAATGTTGTGCTGAAGTTCAAATCTGTACCCATAGCCTCCTAAAAGCTCGTCTAGTACTTGGCATTAAACCTAGTATCCCTATCTGATGTAATGGATAAAGGAACTCTATGCAATCTTACTATGTTCTGCAGATACAATTCCTCGAGAATCCTCCTCGAACATGTTGATCTGAATGGAATGAAATGAGCTAACTTTGTTAACCTGTCGACCACGACCCAAATCGCATCATGCCGTTGCTTCATCCTTGGCAATCCAATAAGGAAATCCACGTGATATGCTCCCATTTCCACCCTGGAATAGGAAGCGGTTGAAGCTGACTTGCTGGCTTCTGATGCTCGACTTTTCACCTGAAGACAAGTTGTACATTTGGCCACGTATCCCCGGATATCCTTCTTCATACCTCTCCACTAATATTGCCTCTTCAAATTACGATACATCTTTGTGCTCCTCAGATGAATGGCGAACTGAGACTTATGGGCTTTGTCCATAATAGCCGTCGTTACTTTTGCGATTGCTAGTACTGCTAGGCACTCCTTGAAGTATAACGATCCATCCCCACGTATCCTCTATTCTTCAAAGTGCTCTTCATTCTGAATTCGCATCCAGATTCCCTAAAGATACTGGTCTTGCCACTGATTTTGCTTCACCATCTGAATAAGAGCTAGGGCGTCTCCATGTGGTACGCCAAAACGCGATCGTAGTCTTCATGATACTGTAGCCCGTATTCACTAACTATTGCATCCCTCTTCCAATCTTCAAGAGCTAAACAAGTGAGAATCCCTGAAGACTTTCAACTGAGTGCATCTGCAATGACATTAGCTTTTCCCAGATGATACTGCAGCGCGAAATCATAATCCTCCATGTACTACATCCATCTTCGTTGCCTCAAGTTCAAATCCCTCTGAGTAAACAAATATTTCAAACTCTTGTGGTCAAAGAAAACCTAAAATGTCGCCCCATACAGATAACATCTCCAGATCTTCAGCGCATGAATCACTGTCGTGAGCTCTAAGTCATGAGTAGGATAATTTCACTTGTGGGGTCGTAGCTATCTCGATCCGTATGCTACCATGCGTCCATGCTGCATCAACACACACCCGAGTCTGTGTCCTAAAGCATCCGTATAAACTTCACACGGCGCTTCACTGTTGGGAATAATTAACAATAGTGCTAAAGTCAACTGATTCTTTAACTCTTAAAAAGCGAACTCACATTCTTTGTTTCACTCGAACCTGACATTCCTCCTGACCAATCTTGTCAACGGTGCTGCTATCTTTGAAAAGTCTTTCACAAATTTCCTGTAATATCTTGCAAGTCCCAAGAAACTACGGATTTCTGTCACATTCCTCGGTCGTTCCCATTCCACTATGGTTTCTATCTTAGACGGATCCACTAAGATACCATGCTCAGAGATGACATGACCTAGAAATTTGAACTCTGTTAACCAGAACTCACACTTTTCCTTTTTGGCATACAACTGATGCTCCCGCAGAGTCTGAAGCACGATCCTGAGATGCTGCTCATGCTCTTCCCAAGTCTTAGAATAAACCAAGATGTTGTCGATGAACACGATCACAAACTGATCCAAGTAAGGCCTGAATATCCTGTTCATCAAATCCATGAAGGCTGCCGGAGCGTTCGTCAATCCAAACAGCATCACTAGAAATTCAAAATGTCCATATCGAGTCCTGAAAGTTGTCTTAGGAATATTCTCTTCCTTAATCCTGAGTTGATGATATCTTGATCTTAAATCTATCTTCGAGAAATAACGTGGGTCTTCCAACTGATCAAACAACTCATCGATCCTGGGCAGAGGATACTTATTCTTCACTGTGACTCGATTCAGCTATCGATAATCTATACATAACCTGAGAGTCCCTTCATGTTTCTTTGCAAACAAAACTGGAGCTCCTCACGGTGATGTGCTATTCTGGATGTATCCCTTATCAGCAAGCTCTTGAAGCTGCTTCCTAAGTTCTTTCATCTCTACCGGCGTCATCCGATAAGGTGCTATGGAAATTGGTGCCATCCTTGGAAACAATTCAATACCAAATTCAATTTCTTGATGCGGTGGCAATCCTAGTAGCTTATTGGAGAAGACATCTTCGAATTCATCCACCACTGGAATCATTGCATGTCCTCTCGAAACACTAGGCTCTCCTTCTAAATTCATGAGAAAGGCATAGCAAGTTGCGTTCTTTCGCCCTCCGAGACACGCCCTTACGAGATGCTCACTCATTAACCGATCACCACCACCCTGGTAAGTGATCATCGTCTCCTTATCTGACGCTAGGGTTACTTTCCTAAGTTGGCAGTCTACCACTGTATTATATCTGGACAACCAGTCAATCCCTAGGATTACATCATTTGATCTCATGGGGATTACAATCCAATTACTTTTCAAAATCTCATCCCCAATCTTTATTTTATAGGCTTTACAAATACTATTCACACACACCCGCCCCAAAGGTGAAGCTATAACTAAAGGTTCATCAAACTCTTCTATGTCTAATCCCAAGGCATGTACAAAAGAGTTCAAAATGAGAGAATGAGTGGCACCAGTATCAAATAACACGTGTACTAAAGACTGAGAAACCATGATCGTACCATCGACAACCGCATTACTAGTCTAGGCATCTGAACTCCCTGATGTCATCATGTGAACCTATACTGGAGCTTTTCCTTTTCCTCTACCAACACTACTACATCCTGGGTTGGATTGCCGATACTGCTGCGATGATGGTGACTATACACTGGCTGTACTCGACGCTCGATACTGACGGGCGTTACGCTGAAAGTTTTGTTGTTGATGTCCTTGTGCTGAATATGGCAATTGCTGGGAGAGAACTGATGGTACTGAAGCTGAGGGTACTACTGCAGCTGAGGTAGAGTTTGAAGCTGGGGCTAATGACTAGCTCCTTCTCCAGTCTAAAATCCTAGGCGAGCACTCCTGATCGAACAATTCCTCTTGATGTGTCCCGGCTACTGGCAATAGTGACAATGGAAGCTGTAGGGGTTGTTGCGCCCGCTGCTGGATGAACTGCTACTATCGCTGTTCGCGCCACCCTATTTGTTCTTTCCCGGAGTTGGTCGACTACTGATGTTCCTTCTGCTGCTCCTTTGTGGTTCTCCTGACGTCTTGACTCGATTCTCACAGTACTGTGTGTAGTCACTCTCCACTAGTATTGCTGATGACACAAGCTCTCCAAAGTTTCTGAATTGTAGGGTAACCACCTGCCGTCGAATAGGGGCTTTAAGTCCGTCCTAGAATTTGATGTACTTCTCACGCTCCGATGCCACTGTAGATAAAGTAAACCTGGCCAATTCATTGAACTTTGCTTCATATTCCCGTACTGACATATCACCCTACTACAACCTATAGAATTCTATAGCCTTTTGATCCATGTATCCCTGCGAAAAGTAGCGATCATAAAACAGCTCCTCAAACTTGTCCCAACTGACGTTACCATTGTTTTCCAGGTGTTTAGCTTGCTTCCAGCAAGTATTGGCACCACTTTCAAACTTATATGCTGCAAATTTCACACGATACTCCACTGGCACACCAAGAGTATCCAGATGCTTCACGATCGAATCTAACCAATATTCTGCCACTTGTGGATCCCTATTTTTGTCAAAAGTCAGTACAGATGCATGTCGAAAATCCTTAAAGTACGAATGTCGATGACTAGCCTCAGAGTCATCCAGCCTTGCCCTGGCTGCCATCTGCTGGAGTGCAGCAAACATGGCCCTCATATGCCCTCATCATTTCCAAACTCGACATCAGCTGTCGAGCATCGTCTAGGTGCCATTTTCTCACTTTTGAAAACAAAGTTTGGACTATCAGTGGTATTTCATTGTCGTATCTATTTGTGCACAATTCCCAAGGTTCATAACCTTGAGCTCTGATACCATTTTGTCATGCTCCGAAGTACAGGAGGTGACGTGACGGATTAATTAAGTTAATTAAACAGAAATTTAAATTAAAATATAAATTTTTAGAGTAAGAATTAATTATAAAAATGTGAAAATTTTAAAACCATTTTAAAGGCAAGCAGTTATAATTTTTAAACAAATAAGAATATTAATAAAATAAACAATAAGGAAAAGATGACAAAAATTACGGAGGAACGAGAATGGGTCCTACTGACCCATATCTTGTGCACACATATAGTACTGACAATATATTTTACAACCACGGTCCAAATAAAAAGGAAGAGTTAGAAAATTACATGCCTTGATTTATATATTTCAAATAACCTACTTAGTCCCTCTACTGCCCGTGAGTTCTATCCGTAGACTCCTCTTCAAACCTAAGCTGAAATCTACCTAGGGGAAAAGTTTTAAAACAAATAAACAGTGAGCGAAAGGCTCAGTAGGACTATTTATTTAAAACATTTAATTTTAAAAGAAATTTCATTAATCAAGTAAACATTTAGAAAATGAACTTGAATGAGTAAATAAATAATTAAATAATTAAATAATTACATAAATGTGTAAATAAGAATCTGATAAAGACTTATCTTATCGAAACAATTTTTATAGGTCGACTAGAAAGAATAACATTTTCTTTTTCCTAGGCAAACCATATGTAAATCACCACCGTAGTGGCCCAGCTGGGTTTCTGGACGTGCCCCCAAGGTCGCACTCTACACGACCTGATCTCTGATATAGCATCATGCCCTTAAATATAATTATATATATCTTTCTATGATTATTAAAATCTTTTTTTATCAAATATAATCATTTACATTCATTATGAGGTTTATTATGAAAAATTACCTCAATCTACTGTTTGTAAAGACATTCAATAAAAATTCTCTTTCAATCAGTTACTGAAAACATTTTAATAAGAATCCTTTTTTGGCCAAAATCATTTTAAAACTAGGTTACCAAAGAAAAGATAGAATTCTTACCTCGATACTCGTGTCGATGTCCCCAACTGAAATCCCGGTCCGCTATAAGTTAGCTCCGTGGATCCATGTACAACCTTAAATGTATAATAACTTAGTTTATCAATATCTAACTTGAGATATCCTATGTTACTAAATCATCTCACGGTGTCCTAGTGTGCCATTTAGGTTTATGAAATCATTTTACAAAGTTGAAATTGAAACCAGGGTTCAAAACGATGAAAACATGTGAAAAATCACAAAATTTTACTATGCTCGGTCGGCCTGTCGGTCGCCCTGGTTCGGCCGGCCAAACTGCATAGTTCAGCCTGCCGAAAAACCAAGTCCGGTCGGCTAAACTTTTCCAGGTTCGGCCTACCAGTCGGATGAATCCGGCCTGCCGAACACATGAATCCAGCCTACCAAACACAAAGTTTGGCCTGCCTATTTGGAAAAATTCTAGAATTTTTCAAGCACGGGTCTCGGCCTCCCCGAGCCCAAATCTTAAATTTTAACTTGTTTTTTCAGTTCTCTAGCATGGGTAATGATTATAATTGATAGAAAAACATAGTAGATTACTTTTTAATGCTTTAAAACAAGTTTTAAACAAAATTTTCAAATAAAGATGAAAATAGAGAAAAATGGAGAAAAATAAAAAATTTTGATTTAAATTCATTTTTGATAAAACAAAGCTTGTATTCTAGTTATTCTAAGTTCATCTACCCTAGATTGACGGCGTTCTAAGCTTAGATTTCAAAATGCAAGAAAAATTGAAAAATTGAAAAAAGTTTTGGATTTTCGAAACTAACCTTGAATTCAAGCTTCGAATCACATTTGTGGTCGTCCAATCGGGTTCTCGAGCTTCCAATCTACTAACCCAAAGCATGGGATTGATTTTTACTTCAAAAGTGTTGAGAGAGATTGAGAGCGAAAGAGAGAAACAGAGAGAGAAAGAGAGGGAGAGATGCATGGGAAGAAAGAGAGAGAATGAGTGAAAATGAGAGAGAGAGAGAGAAAGTGAGATAAATAGATAATGGAGAGGCAAAACCAGTGAAGGAAAACCATGTGTGTAGCACGTGGTTTTTCAAATGGGATGTGCTTGGTATTTGGTAAATTGTTTTATTTTTAATGCTTAAAATAACAATTAAAAATAATTAAGAGTAATTAAATATTATTAAAAGAATAAAAAATAACATTAATTTAAAATTTTCACAAAATGATCAAATTAAATTTAAAATACTCTTTATGGCACATTAATCTACCATTTTACATTCTAATAACACTTAATTAATTTTAGGACGTTACATGGTGCCCATGGAGCAGCATTGCGGCGCTCCATACTATGCAAAAAAAATTTTTTTAAGGAATTTCAAAACAATTGTTTTGACTATTGTTAAGGATTATAATTTGTATAGTTTGCTTCTTATATTTTTTATTAAATTGATTAAAACAACATGTTGCCAAAGTAACCTCTGTTGTGTTGTTAATCTAATTAGAAATATTAAAATCTTTGTGTGTTTATTATTTTTGCGAATTGTGACTAGCCCAAAGAAAGTTTACCGTTTGGCCAAATAACGGACACACCTGTGCTAATAAATATGTGACAATTATAAAGCTTTTTATATGAACAATAGTCGATCCAAAGAAAGGCTATTGTTTGACATGATATATTATCAATATTTGATTATTGCATTGAGAGTACTACTTACAGTTGATGTCTCTGTCCAAAGACTAGACATTGATGTTGTGCTAGGTATCTTGTGATGGGTCCCCAATTTTGTTTTGTTATGTCATTTGCTTATTTTATTATGACTTGTTTTTGATAGTAAGTCTGTTGTTTTATTTTGTTTTCTATTCATTTTCTATTGCCAATGCTACAAATGTTTCTACTCTAGTCAATGGTATCCCAATATTAAATGGGACAAATTTTAAGGTCTAGAAAGAGAACATAAAAATCATTCTTGAATGTATGGATTTAGACCTTGTGCTAAAGGAAACCCACTTCCACTACAAAAAACCCAAATGAAGCAAAAAAAAATTAGGAAGTTAGATCACTCTAATCGCATGTGTCTAATGATTATGAAATACTCTAGTTTGGAGGCTTTTCGGGGCTCTATTGCTGAGAGCAATAATGCTAAGAAGTTCCTTGAGGAAATAAAGCAATATTTTGCTAAGAATAAAAAGTCAAAAATGAGTTACCTTTTGGCTAAACTCGTTTCTATGAAGTATAAAAGAAAACAGAACATAAAAAGAGTATATCATAAAGATGTCTCATCTTACTTTAAAACTAAAGTCACTAAAGTTAAAGCTGTCTAAGTATAACACCTTGCCTTTTCAGGTTCTTACTTAACTTTCTTAAACTTCACTTTATTAACTTAATTATTGAATATTTTTTTTTCTTTTAACATACTTTGATCATACTTAAATCTATTGCAACTTTTATAGCAACCGAAGTTGAGCCATAGCTCAACACTCGATTTTTAAATCATGTGAAACATTTGTTAAACTCATTAAGCAACATTTACTTTTGTAAAACCTTTTATACTTCTTATAAAATCTGTTGTAACATAAATTGAACATGTTATTCGTAAAACATTTCTTTAAAACATTTCCTTAAAAATTGACTTTCTTAAAACTTTTTAAACAATATATCAAATAGTAAAAAAAAAAAAATTCTTTTACCCAACGGAAGACTTCTTGTAGTGGTATTTATACGCAAATCTTTACATTTGCCCACAGCATCACTGAGCTCTTTAGCTAGTCGAACTGGTCTCCAGTAAGACTACCTACAGCATGAAAGAACTTAAAATGAGCTTATGCTCAGTAAGTTTAAACTTAATCTCAAAATTCATTTAAAACTTTCTTTCATGAAGCTTTTTCTCTTAAAAACCTTTCTTGAAAAATGTTTATCATAAATGTTTCTCTTAAACACTTCTTAAATATTTTTCATAAAATGTTCTTCATAAACCAGTTTCTTATAAACATTTCTCATAAAATGTTTTTCATAAACATTTAATATAAAACATTTCTCAAAATAAATGTTTTTTTTATAAGCATAGCACATAAACGTATCATGGAAAGGAATACAAACAAGACATAATATATGATTCCATTTATGCTCAACTATGAACTTTCAATTATGAACATCTTATAAGCATTCATTTCTTACTTTAACTTTTTATCATTATTCCTTAACTTTCCTTATATTATAAACTCTAGTGTTTGTACCAACATCATCAATCATGAGATCATAAACATGATGCTTCCTTTGTGGAAGACTTGAGACCATCGAACACTAAGGTCATAACTTTAACTTTACTTGAGTACATCACAACAAGGAGGCTAGTATAACACTTTCTTCTTATCTTTGTTTTACCTTCTTTTTAACTTTAATGAGCATATCAAATGCTATCATATCATATATAAATATATTGCAAAACATAACTTAAACATTATTTAAACATTATGTATAACACATGCACTCACACTTTAGACGTACGAATTGCACATACGTTGCAAGTCTTAATTTGTGCTTTAAAGCTTCATATAACAAATGCAAACATGCTTTAAACATAGTAGTTGCAGGCACTTTGCAAATTTTGACTTGAACTTTGAACTTTGATGCATAACATATGCAAACATACTTTAAAACCAACTTACATATCACTCACAAACACATTTGCAAACATTTATAAAGAATTAGAAAATCATTTTCTTCATGTCATAGGTGAGGTTTGAAATTTGCCTGGACTTAGCTCTAGCATTTCCTATTTTGTTTCTTTTCCTTTCATTAGTCGGCTTCTGTGTCCTGATCAAACGACACCTGACTTATTAACTAACTACCTTATTATCAATCTATTCGATTGATGATGCAACTTAAACATTAACCGTTCTTTCCTTTTTACTTAACTTGGTACCCTATCGGTTTACCCTTTTCTTTAATTTGTTTCGTTTGCTTAACTTTGTAACCCACTGGGTTACCTTTATCTTTACTTTTCCTTACTTAAATTTCTAACCCACTAGGTTACCTTACCTTTCTCTTTAGTTAACTTTAGAAACCATTGGTTTACCATGATCTTAACGTTGTAACCCACTAGGTTACTTTTCCCTTTACTTAATTTTGTAACCCATCAGGTTTCTTTTCCCTTAACTTTGTAACCCACTAGGTTACCTTTCTTTTTACTAAACTTTAGTGTTCCTTAGTTAGTTTCACTGCCTTACTCGATGGTTTCATTACTTGACATATTATGGAACATTTTAAGAGCGTTTTGCTAATTCAGAATGCTCAACTTCGTTATTAGCTGTTTCGTCCAAAAATGTCAGTTTTTCCCTTAACGATTTTTGTAAACTTTGTAATTTTACTAAATTCTTTGCTTAACTTTACCATCTTAATACTTACGATTCGAAAACATTCCTACTTAGGACGTTTTTCTAAATTAGGTATTTCGGGTTCATTTTGGCCTTTTTACTGAAAATGATCATTTTGCTCTTGACAGGTCTTAGAAAACTTTTAGAACCCGTTTTAAAAACATAACTTACATTTCTTTGCATCTCATAACATTATGGAAAACAAAACAATGGTTT
Source organism: Artocarpus hirsutus (assembly GCA_946598075.1). Taxonomy (NCBI): domain Eukaryota; kingdom Viridiplantae; phylum Streptophyta; class Magnoliopsida; order Rosales; family Moraceae; genus Artocarpus; species Artocarpus hirsutus. The sequence continues at coordinate 52,175 of CAMOHE010050066.1, read as the reverse complement.
TTGTTTCGATAAACTTTATTTATCAAAACTTTACAGTTTTGATCCATAACTTGAAAATCTTGGCAATTACCCCTTAGTGCTTTTTTTTCTTTTCTTTCTTAGTAAAACTTTAAATCCTTTTAAAACTTAACATCTGTGGTTACTCACTGCCTACAGCAATGCAATAAACCAACATTCCTTAGTGAAAACTCAATTTTACACGGTTTTATAGTCTTGGTCCGAAACATAAATATATTGACATTTTTGTCCCCATAACAAAAAACGACCTATTTTTTGCAAAGAATAAAACTTTCAAAGTATCCTTGGTTTGATTCAAACATTTTCAAAACGTTTTTCATTTTGTAAAATTTTATGCTTAAAATCTTGTAAAATTCATAACTTACAAACCACACAGAATTTTGAAAAACTGTCTGCATTTTCTTAACAATTTTGATGAGTTTTACTATTTTTATGTTTTAACTTTCTTGAAATTCTAACGTTTAAGGGGACCTTTTAGTTGATTTTCAAATTTGTCAAACTTTTACAAATTTTTGCAATTTTGTGCTCTTGGAATTTTTCAAAACTTTGTTCACAACAGTTGTTTTCCTCACCATTTTGGCTCATTCTGGATTTTACTTAGAGGGTAAATCAACTTCTAAATCCCTTAAAAACATCATTACTTAAAAACTAGTTAAACTTTGTATTTTTAGCAATGTTTAACAAACCATTTTCTTTTAAATTAAAACCTTAATTTCTTAATCTTCCATCAATATTATCACCATCAACATCATTATAAGACATAACAAATTATACCATAAAGTTTATTTTACATGCAATAATCCAAAATACACATCAAACGCATGATATGCACAACAAAACATAAGCTTTTCAAACTAGAAGTTTAGAATTTTACCAAGGTTTTCCTCAAGCGTTTACACCTTCTCTTTAGTGTTTGTTCTTGGCTAAAATTCTTTCACATAATCATAGCAAAAACCGCCTCGAAACTATAGCACCTGTTATTTTAACAGGGATAATTTTTTAAAATTTGATGTATAAAACGTAAAAATTTAAAATTTTTAGTGGTATTTAAAATTTCTAAATTGTTCTTGAATGTTCTACATATCTATAAAAATGCCACTTTGGCATTTTGCTGCTAAAGTCTCTGAAGGAGACATTCAATACCAAACTCTTAACCACTCATTTGTTCTTTCTTTTCATTTCTTCGGTGGTTCACCTGCTTGTTCCCTCCCTCAATCATCTCCTTCTTTCTTATTCAGCTTCTTTCTTCTTTCTTCTCACACGTCGCTCTCTCTTTCTTTCCATCTCCCTGCTTCTATCTTCTCCTTCCCTTCTCACTTTGACACAAAGCCAGAGAAGAACTAGAAAAAGGCTCAAGCTATACTCAAGGTTTCTCAACTAATGTTCTTCCAAAATCTCTAACAAAAACCTTCTCACAACTCATAGAGCTTGGAAAACAAGAGGATTTAGGTGATTCAATCAACATATTGGCTTAAATTTAAGGTAAACTTTTCAGACTTAAAGCTTAAATTTTGATTATGTTTTGAGTATGAAAATCTGTGGAAATGAGTTTATATTGTATAAAAATGGTTATATATTGTTTATACATAGTTTTTATGCTTAAAAAGCTGTTAGAAAACTAAGAATTTGATTAAAAAGCTTAGAACTTGAATTCCAGGTTCTCTGTATGAGATTTTCTAGGTGAAAAATGACATGTCATTTTTTCCACAAATTGCATGACGTTTTTTATAGAAACGACATGTCGTTTTTTCATACAGAAATTCAATAAAAAGAAGCTGTACATAGGATTCAAACCCCCAACCTCTGGTCAAGTAAAAAAGGACGAAACTACTAGGACAAAGATAATTATTTGATAGTTTATGGTTCAAAAATAATAAATAGTTTTCTATACAGGTTGTAATTTCAAATAATTTTATAAATATCAAACTTTTTAATTATTTTAATTATAAATATTTTAAAATTGTATTATTTATTTTAAAAATATAATTTAATATATTGTGTACCAAAATAAAATTCATATATATATATTTTACTTTATTGTTATTTTATAATTTACTAAAATTAAGTTAGAAAAGTGATATTTACAATTTTAGTACATTAATGATTATAGTACACTAATAATAAAAATGAATGATAAATTGATATAATTGAAAATTAGGATTTAAGTTAAAGTATGGTTATTTTATACGTTTTAGGATAACAACGTACTTGGAGCTTACGTGGTGAATTGTGTAAGCTGGAATTATCAATGGATATTTGTGAAAAGATAGGGATTCTATTACTCATCTTTTGTGAGGTTTTGGTAAGTTAAAATTTGGTTGTTTTATGTTGCAAGATATGTAATGGTATTTTGAATGTATGGTTATATCTATAATATGATGATGTAGAACTCGTCCTGTATTGTACAGCTAGAAATATAATGATTTGACACATATTGTAAATTAAGAAGTATGGTTAGGAAAACTGACTCTATAAATAACGAATTAATATAAAGGAATGGTGAGACATAAAGAGGGCGGCGGTTACGTCCTTGGGCATGAATACACTATAAGGTAAAATAGAGGGAGGTGATGACACTCCCTTGGGTCGAAAGTCTCAAAATGCACTGTATAGGAATCGACTTGGTGAGGACTCGAGGCTTGATGTTCCCTCATCAAAACACCCTTAGAATATTTGGAGGGTGGTCAAACGCGTCCATTTGGGTTTCGATGAGTTCAGTGACACTCTATTTAACGTGGATACCTAGAAACAATGATGAATTGTAATATTTGTATATAGGTATAAGTAGAAAACTTGGTAATGATTAACTATAGTATCCACAGAATATGATCATAAACCTCATAATAAAACAATGATGAATTGAGTTTTGGGTTTTGATGAGTTGAGTGACACTCGATTTAACGTGGATACCTAGAAACAATGATGAATTGTAATATTTGGATATAGGTATAAGTATAAAACTTGGTAATGATTAACTATGGTATCCACGGAATATGATCATAATAAACCTCATAATCTGGAATATGATGTAAATTAACTAACCATGTAGTTTTAATGTGGTAATGAATAAAAGCTTAAGGTAAGTAATGGTTTTCCCTATTAGGCATGTCGATGCTCATCCCTATCACATTTACATCTCTTAGGTAGAACTCAGTGCAACTTATCTGACGAGGAATAGGCAACAACATTGCTGTTTTTGTGTTGGAAGATCTTTGTTTATTTGTAACTCGTCTAGAACATGTAGGATTTGTATTACTGTAGTGATTTACATCTCTCAGGTAGAACTCAATGCAACTTATCTGACGAGGAATAGGCAACAACATTGCTGGTTTCGTGTTAGAAGACCTTTGTTTGTTTGTAACTCGTCTAGAACATGTAAGATTTGTATTACTTTAGTGATGGCTGTGTTAAGTTATTTGAGAATTGTACTATAGTGATGATGACTGTATTTTAAATATTTAGTGCTACACTAAAGCTGTGGTTTATATTTAAACGTTTATTTTTATTTTCTGTTTTAAGACCCATGGGCACTGTTTTATTGTTTTGAATGATGTTAAATTTAAGATTATTTTTATCTGTCAAATACTGCTAACCCCTACATAGGGGCGTTACAATAACCTATCTATAACTTTTGAAGAAAACCATTAAAAATTCATAGAAAAAAGGTTGAAATTTTACCTTGAAAATTCCTTAACCTCCTCAAGAACACTTGTTCTTGCTTCTTGAATGGATTTGAGATCTAAATTGTCAAAATTTAGAATGAGAAACACTTAGGAAAAGGACGGATTTCATGGAGAGAAATAGGGTGGTTTTCTCTTATTTTTTTCTTTCTTTTCTTTTCCTTTTTATGCCTTTTTGCATGAAACATGAGGGAGACTCATCTTTGTCTCCTTTTGGAATTCCACCGCCAATGGAAAATGAGGGTGAGATGGCCCTCTTGTCCATCATAGAAGTGGCATCAAGTGGGTCTCTTAATAACTTTTTAGTAGTCCAAATTTACACTAACAGTGTTTTTTCTATGCTACCGATATATGTCTCATATTGCTAGTATTCTTTTCTACACTATGTTTCGTGGTCCACATGCTTCCACATCATCCATACAGTGTAATTCTTATACTGTTTAGCTTTACACAGTCTAATTTTTATACTATATTATTTTATGCATTATATTTCCATAGTGCTTAACTTTATGCAGTGTAATTCTTATACTGTTAATTGTAATCCTTACACAGTATTTTTAGACTATAAAAATATTTAACAAATTTTTGAGCATAAACTTATGCTCATAAAATTTGTACTTAAATTACTTAACATAATCCTTTAATTATTGTATTTTTAATGAGCTAAAAATTCTTGGGTGTTACACTAAGGACTTGTTCTTGCACTTAGTTTGATTTCTTTTCTAACACAATACGGACAATTCAAAGTGAGTTACAATACCCAAAAGGACAAATAGACTCTTAATGAGCTCATAGTTGACTGTGTGCAAGAACAAGAAAGGCTTCAACAAGATAAGACTGAAAGTGCTCACTTAGCATCAACCTCTCAAAACAAGAAAAAGGAGAAAGCTAAGGAAGTTGCAGTTGGAACACCTCTACAGAAGAAACTAAAGAAGCAGGATAAGGAATTTACTTGCTATTTCTGCAAAAAGGGAGGACATATGAAGAAAGAGTGTTCGAAATACGCTGCTTTGTGTGAAAAGAAGGGTAAGCTTCTCAATTTGGTTTGGTCTGAAGTAAATTTAGTTTTTGATCTAAAGATACTTAGTGAATAGATTCTGGTGCTACTACTCACATAAGTATGTCTATATAGGGTTGCCTATGAAGCCGACCGCCAAGTGATGCTAAAAGATTAATCTTTGTGGTCGATGCCAATAAAGTTGCAGTTGAGGCTTTAGGATATTTTAGATTATTATTAAAGCCTAGATTTTATTTGGATTTAAATGAGAAATATGTTGCACCATCTTTTAGATGAAATTTAATTTCTATTTATAGTCTAGACAAATCCTATTATTCTTGTTCTTTTGGAAATAATAAAGCTAGTCTTTTTCAAAATTCAAATCTTATTGGTACTAGTTCTTTAATTGATAATCTTTATATGCTTAATAATATTAATTCCTATAATGAAATATTGCATATTGATACACGTGGTACAAAGTGTAAATTAAATGAGGATTCTGCTACCTTATGGCACAAGCGTTTAGGTCATATCTCTAAATAAAGAATTTAGATACTTGTGTCTAATGGAATTCTTGACCTTCTAAATTTGACAGACTTTCAAGTCTGCGTTGAATGCATCAAGAGGAAATAGACAAACATAAGGAAATTAGGTGCCGACATACGTAAAGACATCTTAGAACTTATACATATCGATATCCATGGTCCATTCCCTACAACTTCTTGGAATGGCCAACAATATTTCATTACGTTCATAGATGACTACTCAAGATACGTTTACCTATATTGAATACATGAGAAGTCTCAATCCTTGGACGTTTTCAAGTCATTTAAAGCCAAAGCTGAACTTCAACTTAGGAATCAAATTAAAGCTGCCAAATCAGATCGTGGTGTTGAGTACTATGGTAGATATGATGGATTAGGAGAATAATGTCTAGGCTTCGCCCGTTTCTTAAAAGAATGCGGAGTCATCCCACAATACATAACACCGACCAAACTCAGCATGAATGGTATTGCAGAGAGATGAAATAGAACATTTAAGGACATTGTGATAAGCATGAATAGTTATTCTTCTTTATCTGAATCGTTTTGGGGAGAAGAACTAATGAAAACAACATATATTCTTAACAGGGTTTCAAGCAAAGTAGTAGCTAAAACCCCCTATGAGTTATGGACATGCTAAAAACCTAGCATTAGGTACTTACACATTTATGGTTGTCCAGTTAAGGCACGACTTTATAGGCCAAATAAAAAAAAAAAACTAGACTCAAGAACAGTTAATTGTTACTTTTTGGATACGTTAAGCACTTTTGAGCCTTTAAGTTTTATGATCCCACTACAAGGTCCTTCTTTGAGATGTGAAATACGAGATTACTTAAGGATGTCGTGTTTGAAGGGGAAGATAAAGTAACTCATGTTGTCTTTGAAGAAGAAATTTCTATTGACAATGGTCAGGCTTTAATTCCTATCATTGTTCAAGATGCAACTTTGATACAGGACAATGATAATTAGGCTCATATTCCTAACATTATTCAAGAACAAGACAACAATAAGGTTCTTCCTAATGTACCAATAGAGCAAATTTAACAACCATAAAAAGTGCCATTAAAGAGATCCACTGGAGAATAGAGAAATGTGATTCCAAATGATTATATCGTCTTTCTCTAAGAACATAAAGTTGATATAGGCTTAGCGGAAGATGATCCAATCAACTTCCAACAAGCTATGTAAAGTTCAAACTCTTAAAAGTGGATTGATGCCATGTAAGACAAGATGAAATTAATGAAAGTCAATGACGTTTAGGATCTTGTCGAGTTGCCTAAAGATGCAAAACCTATTGGTTGCAAATGGATATTCAAAACCAAAAGGGATTCAAGAGGCAATATTAAAACATATAAGGCTCATTTAATCAAAAGACTCTTTTAGGATAATAATGGCACTTGTGGCTCATTATTATTTAAAGCTACATCAAATGGATGTTAAAACAGTGTTTTTAAATGGGACATTGATGAAACAATTTATATGGTCCAACCAAAAAACTTTATATCTGGAAATTCAAAGTCTATAGTTTACAAGTTAAAGAAATCCATATATGGTCTCAAGTAGGCTTCCCGTCAATGGTATCACAAGTTTCTTTAAGTAGTTATCTTGTATGGTTTCGAGGTAAATGTGGTTGATAATTGTGCATATGACAAGTTCAGTGGGAGTAAATTTATCTTCTTGATTTTGTATTTTGATGATATTCTGCTATCTAGCATCGATATAGGCTTATTGCACAAAACCAAGAGATTTCTGACAAAAAATATTAAGATGAAAGATCTTGGAGATGCCTCTTTTGTATTATATATACAGATACTATGACATCGATCTCAATGTTTTCTTAGGTTATTACAAAAGAGCTATATTAAAAAGGTTTTAAGTAGATTTGGTATGAAGGATTGTTCATTATGAGATATGTCTGTAGCTAAAGGAGACAAGTTTAGTCTCGGTCAATGCCCTAAGAATGACCTTGAAAGGAAAGAGATACAAAAGATTACTTAGACGTTGGCTATAGGAAGTCTAATGTATGCTCAAGTTTGTACACGTTTAGATATGACTTTTGTAGTGGGAGTGTAGGTTGGATATTTAGTAAGCTAAGAATGGATCATTGGAGAGAACCTAAAAGGGTTACCCGTTATTTACAGAGAACAAAATACTTCATCCTCACTTATCGAGATCAGACAATTTGGAGATCATCGGGTTTTCTGATTTTGATTTTGGTAGATGCTAATGATCCGTTGACATCAAGTTTCTGGCTGTTAAAAAGAGAGTTCAAAGTGGTCAAGTTTCCATTGAACATATAGGGACAAAGTCCATGCTAGCGGATCCGTTAACCAAAGGTTTACCATCCAAGGTTTTTCATGAGCACACTGCTCATATGGGTATTGGTTTATTTTATGATACTTTCGTTTAGTAGGAGTTAACTTTGGATGTTCTATGTTTTACTTAAACATATATGTTTGTTTTGATTTTTTGTAGAATTAAGTTGATGATTTATGGTTTATCTTTGAATTTGTTTATTTTCTATATGTAGTTTTACATTGTGTTAAAAGATTTTCAGATTGATCTCACTAAAATCTAAAGTAGGACCAGTTGAAAATAGGTATATTTGAGATTACATTATATGTAATTTTCATGCTACTCATCTATACTTGATCTATGTCATTGAATATGTTGGTATGGTAATCATTGAAAGTTTGGTCATGATTATGTGCGATAAAAGCCACTTTGATCCCATGCTAATATCAAAGATGGACTAGACTAAAACTAAAGTATAGCCTAAAGATAAATATCATAAAGTTGTGCACCTAAGGATCTTATGATATAATTGTTTCAGGAACTACATATAGCCCAAGTGGGAGATTATTGGGAAATTTTAGTTTCCCATTAGGTTACAAGCAACATATTAATACAACAATTATATTATAGCTGTTTAATTATAGTTGGCTAATTTAAATTGTCTATTTATAGAAAGCCCATAGGATACTAATCGAGTATGGGTTTAGTGAGTGGATACCCAATATTGACCCAATTAGGTTTTATGGAACCCTATAAAAGTATATAAAGGCATTATTAAGTTTTGGTCTCTAAGAAATCAAATCATTTTAAAGCTTTCTCCTCTCCCTATCAAGAAGAGAAAGAACTCATCAAAGACTAAGGTAATTTAATTGAGGAAGACAATACCTGTTTATCCAGTTCGTCTATCATCATAGAAATTTCGCACAAGAGTTGATAGCTGCTACCATTGATACATTTATTTATTCTTGATTTAGTTTCTTGATGATTTGCACGGTATGATCCTAGGACTGCGATATGATTATTCTAAGGCTCTACAGATTTATGAATATCTAGAATTAAGAATTCTAACACTCAGTTTGTTACAGTCACAGCTAGAATCATCTTCTTGAAGGTCCGTTTGGTAAATAGTTTTGAATTAGTTATTTAATTTGAGTTAGTGTGATTTAAATTAAGATTTGAGTTAGTGATTTGAATTGTTATTCGAATTGATGTTTGGATGTACATTTAAGTTTTAATCTGAGTATAGAATAAAATTAGAATTTGTGTTTGGAGAGGTAGTGAAGATAGTTTTTGATTTATTAATAAATCTAATAAAATCTTAATGTTAATTATCTTAAAAAATATGCAATTTGGATTTTGATTTATTCATCTTTTTATTAAGAACACGGTAAAAAAGAATCATCTCAATTGGATATTAAATGAAGAAGTTATGATTTTTTTTGTTAAATATAAGAGAGAGAATTTTAGTTTTTACTGTAGTAAAGATATCTGAGTATCAAAAGTTTAAGGGGATGAGAACTCGTAAAACTTGGATTCTTGATGCTCAAATGATTCAAATTTAGGGGAAACAAATGCATATCCGAAGGATTCTTGATACTCAAATCTAAATTTGAGCCCATTGAGTTCAAGGAATGCATGAAACAAACATACGCTACACGGTGGTGAGTTGGACACTGAGCCAGCACTCTTCTTATTGACTTGGCTCTCTTTATTTCTTGAATAGTAATTAATGTAGCTCAAGCAACCAACCATAATTCTTTGTTAGCCACTGACAAACTTATTTTAGAAGATATTAGCACTCGTTTTTTTTGGCATTGAAGATGGTTTTTGCACTTTTGCTTCCAGATTTGGGATTTTTTTTTTTTTTTTGAAAACCAAAAAGTTACATATCATAACGCTTAAGAGATCTGGAATTGCCATCTCCTTCATAACCTTCCATAAATGATTCAAACCCAATTTCAAAACGAGATCCAAATCATTAAAACTAATAATGGAGGGAGAATACTTCAATTTGCTAGACACAGAGTTGACCAAATTAAGACACAACACATTTTTGTTTCTCAATCGAGATATATATGTAGTTATGAACTAGACCTGCGAGGCAAGAAAAAACTAGCCTAACTAGTTGTAAATTGACAGATAGTGCTGTAGATCGAAATCATAAATTAGGTGTTGAACATGACCAGTTGATTGGGAACTGGGACGATAGCAACTGCTTGTAGTGAGATTGATTTAGGCTTTGTTTGTGAAGTATATTAGAAAAACAAATTCAATTTGTTACAGCATAAAGCTCTCATATGCTATAGTAATTTAAGTTTCAACTTTAAGTTTTAACTGATTTCTTAAACACACCCTTACTTGTCCCACACCGGACTAGACATGGACTACCTTGTTTGCGTAGCGAGTGAGTTTTTGCACTCACAAAGTTGTTCCAAGAATTTCTAGGTATTTGAAAGCAATTCATGGGAGGGGCTTGAATTTGATATTCAAGAAGAATCATCATCCCAACATTGAACCCTATACTAATGCAGATAGGACAGGGTCTATTAACTATTACGGATCAAAGTTCAACAATTAGCTACTGAACTTTCGGTAGGCGGAAAGCTGGTTACATGCTCCCAGTAAAAAAACCACGCAATTGTGGCCAGGTATAGTACATAGGCTCAATATAGAGCCTTGGCCCAGGGAATCTCTTAAAAGTCTTTTTAAAGATTAAGATCCTACTCAAAGAACTTGCTTTATAACTTAAAAGAACCAGCTAAGATTTAACATCCGTCTCTAAATTTAGATCATAGCGATTAAAATTAGAATCAAATAAGTGATTGTAAATTATTGTCAGTGTCTTTCCATTCATTCTCTTCTGTAACTCGAGTTGTTCAATACAGAAGATTTTCTTCTTTCTTTTCTTTATGCGTTCAGTACTATCGTTCATTATTAGCCCCTTGGCCCTGATTCAAAAGTTGTTCAAATTATCTTGTTCAGTTTTACGCAACAAATAGACAGGCGTGATGACATTTATCCTGTGTCTAGGATTCTGCCTCCTCCTCTATCATTACCTGCAAAACGACACATTCATACATACATACAACAAGAACAAGAAGGATTCTTGTTAACGTCAAATTGGAACTGCCTCCATCGTCCGTAACTGACCGTCAACCCATCAAGCTATTTAAAGACTTGCTTGATGTTTGGAAGGGTTGTGGTTTCTACCATTTTTTTAGTTATAAACAGTGTAAAGCTCTTACATGTTACAGTAACAATTAAAAAAAAAATTGCTACAGTATAAAGCTCTCACATGTTACAGTAAAAGTGATTCTAATCAACGGTTTCTATCACCATTCCAAACACCCTATTAATTTTGCAACCCGGGAAGTTGGCTTTGATGCATCACTGCCTCGTTAATTAAGCTTCTTGGTACTAGTCTTTTTCTGGTAATTAAGCAGCCATAAACTTTCAAATTGGTGGTAAAGTGTCAATAAATAAAAATTATCACAACTGAAGAAGAAAACCAACAATGAATAGCTTATCCAATTACGGCCATGCTCTATTAGTGTAGCGGGTACATGTCGTAAATAAAGCATAATTAGAACATTACACTGGACTATCAGAGGTCGAAGGCTAAAACACTCGATAGAAACGTCTCAAGTGAATATAACATATGAAAACACCCACCTCCCATAGACTGATACAGCGCAAGAAGTTTCATAAACTTAAAAAGAAACAAACAAACAAACATTCTTTCTTAAAAGATTTTAGAACACTAAAACCATGCCATCTGCAATAAGTGCCTGTTTGTCCATTATCGCCAGAGACTATCACTGACAAACGGACAATTGTTGTCACCGCCCAAATCCCTCTCCTCTAATCCTGCACATGCAACAAAATACAAAGCAAGCATCAGATACGTAAGATCTGATACATTGCAATCCTCTCTCTACACGAACTTGAAGCCTCTTTTAAGTTTTTAACATCTGCTACTAAACAACTTGGTGTACTTCTAAACATAAAAAAGGGTTCTAACTTGTACCACATCAGGTTTTTTTTTTCCCCCTCAAACTAGTCTATAGACATAAATGGATGAATGAAGTTGTAAGGTAGACTTTAGAGAGATGTATAGTGTGTCTAACATCATCTAACATTTATCAGTCAACTTCAAACACACCCAATTGCAACACAGAGCATTTTGTGATGGGCGGTCCAGTTCCTTTTTTCCCATTCATCTCATCTCGTGCATATCTAAGACTCCTACAAACTATAGAAAATAAAGCTGACTGAATTTCATACCAGTCTAGTTATCTACGAAAGCATGCCATAACAATTAACATATTAAAAAAAAACACTAAATTATGCAATTAAAGGCTTGAAAATAAATAAAAGTATTAGGCGGAGTAAGGAGAAACTCAAGAGAGTTCAGTACCTCATCGTCGTCGTTGTCGTCGTTCTTCTTAAGACGGGTGGTTCCACCTTCCTTGGAGATGGGCAACTTCATGGCTCCAAAGGGCGTATCCACATTGATGTTTCCTTTGATAGAGTAACCAGTGCCCTTTCCTCTGATCATGTCCCAGAGAGCTGAGCCAAAGTCCTTAGGCCTGAATGTGATGGGAATATTAATGTGACTGATTCCAGTTTTTTCAATTTTAACAGACTTGGAAAGTTCTGCGCCTCCAATGCTGACATCGCTGAGCCAAACCTCATAGTCCAGTGCATTGAGGCAAAGGTCAAAGTCATTTTTGTTCTCCAATTTCAAATGGAGCACCGCAACTGTCTCTTCAAAAGAGAATGTCTCAAAGCGTATCTTCTCAAGATCAATATCAGGCTTGTAAGGTATGGGGATCTCTCCAGTTTTCTCAAGTGGTAAAGTCAGCCTTCCGAGGACAGGCACATCAACAATGAGGGCCACCTTAATCCTGTAAGGAATAATGCTTCCAGGCTTAATATCATCGTACGTGTTCTTGATGTCGTCGTATATCAAGGTGATCGGAATCTTGACAGTCTCCTCGCCGTGCGCGTGGATTGTGCCTGCATCTGGGATCAGCCCTGAGATGAGTTTCCTTCCATCGCTCTCTATTGAGTAGTCAATGTCACAAAGAGGGATGGGAACGGGATTTGGATTCTTAATTAAGACATCGACAACAATATCGGCCTTTTCCAGACTGATGGAAGGAATGTGAACTGCGGCAACATCAGCAGTGGGCTTGCCAAAGCCGATAGCGCCTTCAAGCTTCTCGACAATGTCGTGAATGAAATCCTTGACCTTGTCGACAAAGCCACCCTTTCCCTCGTCATCTTCCTTATCATTGTCGTCTTTCTTGTTCTTGACATCCCTATCATATACTTCTGGCTTATCATCGGACGACGCCATGCCTTTATATGATGCCTTAGAACTAATTGGTAGAGCAGAAGCAAGCAATATCAGAAAAGCTGTAAAACTTGTTTGTCACAAAAAGAAGCAGCGCAGAAGAATACGTACATTATTACATATCATAGTTGAATTGAAGATCCGATTATTTACAAAACTGAATTGGTTTTTCGTTTCAGATATGATTATAATTTATAATATTACGTGTTTCTTTCTTAAAACCAATTCACACGTTCATGAGAGAGGAGAATAGATCGAGAATCAAATCAAAGAAGAACAAAGGCATAAAAAAAAAAAAAAGGTTGAAATTAAGCAGAATAGAACGACAAAAGGAGAAGCCCTTTTTTGTTATTGTGATTCATTTCAATTTTCATGGATAACAAATTAGCACTTGGTTTTGAAAACAGTCAGATCAAGAAAGGAAAACAGTGAGTGAGAAATCATAAAAGCGGGTTTCCGATCCCGATCTGCTCAATATTTCGATTTTGAAATTCTCTGCGAGCAATCAATCAAAAAGTTACAGATAATGGAATTGTTTGTTTGAATCTGAGAATAGCGATGGTGATGAAGAAAACCAAAGAAGACGGACATAGGCATACATACCTGTAGAACAGAACAAGTTTGATTCACAAAACGATATGTTTGCTCAGAAATCACTGGATTTTTGCGTCCTCCTCCACCTCATCTCTTTATTTATTTATTTGTTTGCCAATAGATGGATAGGAATAAAATCGATAGTCAAACTAATCACCATCTCATCACCGACAACCGTGCCCACATGGCATGTGATATTTTATCAGTGGACCCGACCGGACCCGACCATTGTTGTTGTTGTTATCCTTTTTTAATATTTAATAGGATGTTCGGCGAATATCAAGTAGAACCTAAGTTATCGTTACAAAATAATATAAAATTTTTATATATATTATATAAAAAATAAAAATTTATAATAATTTAAAATTTTTAAATGTTATAATATTTTAAA
>CAMOHE010050066.1:9159-38279 GCA_946598075.1 Artocarpus hirsutus | reverse complement strand
GTTCACAAGAGAACATAAAAACCTAAGAAAATGATTGAACTTAGATAAGCCAATACATTTTTAACAGTCCAAGCAAAGTTTTAGTCCGATAGCTGAGTATTAGATTAATTATGTTTCATAGAATTTAAATCAAGGGTTTTCTTGAAAAACCTATATTTGAAAGCTTAGAAAAATTCACAAAGGGCGACCTCAAATATCATTTTAGAACATTTTTTTCTCGAATTGATTTCAGAGTTTTCATACACACAAAAATTTTTAAAGTTAGCGGCATAAAGGAGTAATTTTTTCGTGATTTTTGAAACCTGACTCCAACCTGGCAAGGAAAACACTTCTTTTTTGTAGATGGCCATTTTTTTAAATTTTCACCTTTTGAAAAATCTAATGCTATATTAATGTCGTTGTTTGAGTATTAGTCGTTTGTATAAATTTTGAAATTTGAGTTCTAGTGTTTCTTTGTTTTTGGGTATGGTTGGTGGTTGGAAAAAAAAAACTAAATTTACGTTCATAGACTAGCACGTGAGAGCGCACATGATCTTTTTCCGTCTCTTTTTTGACGGAAAACGAAACCGGTGATGTTAAGTGGAACGAAATTAAAAGTTCAAAATGGTAGTGAGAAGTTTTAATAAAATTCAAAACAACAAGTAAAACGGTTGGGATAAGTGCTTGTAAAGCATATAGGAATCCTATCATGATATTAAGAGAAAAAGCTTATGGACTTTATTAATTATCATGTAATAATTGTTCATCGTTATATTTGTGATTAAATATCATAAGGCTTATATACTAGTTTTAAGGCTTTTAATCGCATATGAACTGTTCATATATATATATATATATATAACTGTATAGGATACAAGATAAAACTTTCCTTCACAATAAGTAAATAAAGTTGAATACTTTATTCTGATAAAATTCTATATTTCTATTATGAATTAAATGATTTTATATATATAAATCACAGTGATGAGATCATTAGATAGACACACTATTGTTGTTGAGGGTGAGCTCGACGCCACCGTTGGAGAGCCAATCTCTAGGTAGTCGGCCCAACAGCTCGGCAAAGATACAAAGAGCCAGCGACCAACCCTGATAACACTAAATCTTATGTTCGAAGTGCTCCTCAAGGCCTCCCGAGCCGCAGCACACTAGGCTGCCTCCTCGGACCCACTAACAACTTGGGTCGGGCTGCCGCCATGCTAAAGCAGCCCGCCACACACCATTATTGCTCAACAAATGGCACATAACTCACCGCTGAATGGGAGATGATCCATTGGCGGAGGGACGTGACACTTGTTGCTGGCAACTTGACAGGCCATAATGTAACACTCGAATTGTGGGCAAAACCCACCTAACACCCGGTCCAAGTAATAACTTATAAATATGACGCATTAATTGCGTAGAGGGGGTTGCTTCCCACCGAACCAGTTCCAGTTCCCAAGCTCTATCGAGCAAACCCTGCCTTGAGTATCGGAGAGCCCTGATTTGTTTTCTAACCACCTTGTGCCTCCGAGGTGTCCCTACTCTTGTTGCAGGTCGATCGGATCGGATAGAGGCAAACAGCGAAGAGTAGAGCACCGTGTGCCGCCGCACGTGGTGTTGGTACGACACCGAAACACGGTAAGCATCAACAATTGTATTTAGAATACATTGCACCATGACCTCCAATGGAATTGCGAGTCTTATAATTCCATAATAATAATTATATTCTATTACTATTGGTAAGTTTTGAACTCATCTTAATCCTGAGTGATTAATGAATTCACATATATTTGTTGCGTGGTATTAAGAGTAATTGATCAAAAAATCAATTAGAGGTATATTTCATTGTTCCACTTAGAGGTGTTTGCTAAATTTAAATATTCTTTGGACTTGATTGATTTTTTGACCTCTCATCTTTGTAGTTTATAAATTAAGTCAACGAAGATCGGAAAGAGAATTGGTGATCCAAAACGATTCAACTGGTGCCAATACACTAGCGATTTAAAGAGAGGAGAATAGCAAGAGAGATAGCAAGTTATAAAGCAATAATAATCCTCATATAAAAACAAACTTTTTTAGGAATTAATTGTTAACCGCTAAAAGCTTAAACTTTTGATAAAATTGGAGTCTCTATTTTTGTAAAGGGTCAAATCTCGAACATCAACAATTTCTTTCCGAATTGATTTGGAGGTTTCATTTATATGTGTGTGTGTGTATATATATATATAATATCAAAAGTTAACGGTATGGAAGAGTAAGTTTTTGTGATCCGTGAGATCTGACCAAGCCATAAAAGCAAGCGGCTCGTAACTGTGAATACCCATCATTTTTTGTGTGTGTGTGTGTAAAGTGGTGAACCAAATTATGCCATTCCTTGTGCATTTGAAATTCCAATATTGAATTAATGTCTCCGACGTATGGAAAAAAGAATAAAGAAAGTAGGAAATTGCATGACAATAAGAATGAAAAGGCAAAATCATTTAATTGAAGTCAGAAGTGTTACAAAGCTAAGGTTGGCTAACGTGTTTAGGAAATAATCTCGTACGTAACACTGAACACATGGAACATGGATGGGGTGATGCAGTCAAACATGACGTTCCCAAAAAAAGTCAATATTACTTGTGTCTAATTCATGGTCAGCTTTTGTCTTCTATTCAAATTTACGACCACTTTAACATACACATTCAATTCAAATGACCAAACCCTTCATTTGAGAAAACTAAATTAGGCTTAGGGAATATCCTCCTAAGATTGTCCCTCGCACATGGGACTTGTTCTTAGAATTCCTACGTGTATTTGAAAGCAATTCATGCAAGAATCATCGGCTCATCATTCAACCTTGTACTAATGCAGATTGGGCAGGGTCTATTAACGATGAATGGTCAACAATTGGCTACTATACTTTAGTCGGTGGAAATCGGATTACAAAAAAAATAATAATAAACAAAACATAACAAAAAAACCAGAACAATATGCTGAATATAGAGCTTTGGTGACGAGACTTATCCTTTGTCTATAGGATTCTGCCTCCTCTTTCATTACCTGCAAAACGGACGAAACTGAGCGTCAAGCCAATGTGATTTTCCAACCGACGGGAGTTGGCTTCAAAGTGTCTGTAACGACTCTAAGTAGGGATTAACAGTTTTAAATAAATCAAATAAATATTACAAAAGAAAAATAAATCTTCAAAGAAAAAAACAAAATTACCTGGGACTTAAAATAAAAACTCTCAAATCAAAATAAAAATATAAATAACAAATAAACCACAATTTAATGTGACATCTTAAATTGAATAATATAAAGCTGTCATCATCATCATTCCAACCCTCAATACAACTTAATACAATCAAGGATAGTAACATAAAATGCTTACATTATTATGAAGGACATTCTTAATAAATACAGAGATTTCAACTGAATATATTTACATAGCTTTCTCAAATATGTTCTTGTCACCACATCACACATTGTGAGTCCTGAAAAGATAAAAATATAAGGGAATGAGCAAAAACATACTCAATAAGGAAAACCATTACTCACCTTTAAGTTTGTATCATTGCCACATTAAAACTTGCATAGTTAGTTAGTTCTAAATCATTATTCATCGTATGAGATTCATTATGATCATGTTCTGAGAATACCTATACATATCCACAAATATTATAGTTCATCAAAGTTGCCAGGTTTCCACGTTTCAATAGAGTATTCATCACTCAACTCATCGAAACCCAAATGGACGTGCTTTTCTACTCTTCAATCATTCCAAGAATGTTGGATAAGGGGACTTCAAGTCCCAGATCTTCACCAAGTTGATTCCCGTATAATGCGTCTTGGGACTTTCGACTAAAGGGAGCGTCATCACCTCCCCTATTTTACCTTTTAGGATATTCGTATCCAAGTACGTAACTGCTGCCTTCTTTACGTCTTACCATTCCTCTATAATTAATCGTTATATATAGAGTTAGTTTTCCTAACTATGCTTCTCAATTTATAACAACATGTATCAAATCAATTTATTTCTTGCTGTATAATATAGGATGAGATCATGTTATTGTCTCATAAGTGATATTCATATAATAGCAATTGAACATACATATATATTTTATGATGTAAATAACCAATTTTATTTCCATAAAAACTTTACAAAAGATGAGTAATATATTTTCTACCTTTTGGGGAATACAATACTAATAACTTCTAGCTCACGATATCAAGTTTATCATGTAAACTTCAAGTACTTCGTTATCCTACGACGTATAAAATAACCATACTTTAACTTAATTTCTATTATATAATCATGTTAATTTATCATCTATTCTTATCAGTATGCCATAATCATTAATATAAAGTCCTTGGAACATTTCGTAACACAAAACATTGAAAAACAAATGAGTTTGGACTAACCGATTGGCCTGCAGATCAGTTGCTTCCGACCTACCAATCAAACTACACATTTTAGACCTCTTTGCTGGCCTGTCAATCTATAGGTTTAGCCTGCCAGTTTGGCAAAGTTCAGCCTGCCGGTCTATAGGGTTCAGCCTGCCGATTGGCAAGTCCGGTTTGCCGATAGAAGAATTTATAGAAATCCAGTTTTCTATTCTCAAAGATTTCAAACTTTACAATTCAATCCGTTTATCAACTTCCAGGACATAGAAAATGTATAAAAACTATGAAATATCACACTTAAACACATATAGATCATTTTTTTAAAAATTTTCATACTCAGCATACAAATCTAAACTAAGAATCAAAACTTTTCAAAACTAGTTCAAAAACTCATTTTAAACAAAGATCTATATAAATCAAGCTTCAAAAACGTTGTGTAATTACCCACAAACATCAAACACATATTTTTCACAAATATCATGCTAAAACACAAATTTAAATCAAAGTTTTAGCTTAAAAAACCTTACCTCAAGCTTGAAAAAATTAGTGATGTTGCGAAAATCCTTGATCTTTGTTTTGTGATTTTGGAAGATCTAAGAAAATAACTTTGAATTTCTCTCTTGATTATCTTGAAACTGAGTTGATGATCCTCGATCTTGGAGAAATCAAAGAGAAGAAAGAAGAGAGGAAACAAGAGAGAAAAAGAGAGAAAGAAAAAGAAAGAGATGTGTGAGAGAGAGTGAGGGGAGGAGACTCAAAGAAGACCAAAATAATTGAAGGGGGACAGGTAGGTGAACGGTGATCTTCATTGGAGACTTTGGGGCATATAATGCCAAATGGCAATTTTGAAATAATTTAGAAGTTCTAAGGGCATTTTGGTCAATATACTAAATAGGTATACCAAAGTTTTAGAAAATTTAAAAATAGATAAAAATGAATAATGTGAAATGAATTTTGGATGAAATAAAAATTTTAATTGACACACTAATAATTAATTTAATTATAATGATGCCTGTTAAAAAAATAATAGGTATCACAGGATCACTTCCTCATTAATTAAGCTTCTCGGTACTAGTCGTTTCCCGATAATTAAGCAGCCATAAACTTTCAAATTGGTGGCAAAGTGTCAATAAACAATAATGCATTGTCCCTTAATACTCGCTAAAACTTAAGTATAAAATGGTTGCAGGCATAGCCTAATAGTTAAACCACACCTGCCTCCATCTAGAGGTGAATTTCCAAAAAATTTGGGCGTAAAGCATTATATAAACAATAATATAGAGTGTGTGGTGCTAGATAAAATAATTCACCTACCAGCATCAATGGCAGGTCAGCATTAGGCGTTTGTATATTGAAGAAAAGGACTAGGAAGGATTTTACCGATCAAAATTATTCTGTTTTCTCTAAAATCAAGCCCACATGAAAATGGGCACTCAGCGCTCGGCAGGAGGAATTGAGCAAATTCATTGCTTAGCTAATTAGACCAAGTAATAATAAAATTATCACAAACAACTGAAGAAGAAAACTAGCAATGAATAGCTTATCCAATTACAGCAATGCTCTCTAATAGTGTAGTGGGGTACATGTCATAAATAAAAAGCATAATTAGAACAGTACACTGGACTATCAGAGGTTCAAAACACTCGACAGAAATGTCTTTAAGTAAATATAACATAATATATGAAAACTCCCAACTCCCATAAATTGATACAGCGCAAGAAGATTCATAAACTTGAAAACAAACAAACAGACATTCTTAAAAGATTTCAGAACACTAAAACCATGCCATCTGCAACAAGTGCCTGTCTGTCCATCATTTCCAGAGACTACCACTAACAAACAGACAACTCTAGTCACCGCCCAAATCCCACTCCTCTAATCCTGCACATGCAACAAAATACAAAGCAAGCATCAGAAGATCTGAGACATTGCAATCCTCTCTCTACACCAACTTGAAGCCTCTTTTAAGTTTTAACATTGTGTGCTTATAAAGATAAAGTAACATGATCTATAGAAATCGATGGATGAATGAGGTTGTAGGTTAGACTTTGGAGAGATGGATAGCGTGTCTAACTAGCATGATCTAACATTATCAATCAACTTACAACACACCCAATTGCATCACAAAGCATCTGCATTTGTGATGGTTGATCCAGTACCACTTTTCACATTCATCTCATCTCATCTCATGCATGTCTAAGACTCCTAGAAACTATAGAAAAGAAAGCCGACTGAATTTCATATCTGTCTAGTCATCTACAAAAACATGTCATAACGATTGACATATGTAACAAAAAATATATATATGACATTACAATAAATTATGCAATTAAAGGCTTGAAAACAAACAAAAGTAATGGACAGAGTAGGGAGGAACTCAAGAGAGTTCAGTACCTCATCGTCATCGTCGTCATCGTTCTTCTTAAGACGGGTGGTTCCACCTTCCTTGGAAACGGGTAACTTCATGGCTCCAAAGGGTGTATCCACATTGATGCTTCCTTTGATAGAGTAACCAGTGCCCTTTCCCCTAATCATGTCCCAGAGAGCAGAGCCAAAGTCCTTAGGCCTGAATGAGATGGGAATATCAATATAACTGATTCCAGTTTTTTCAATTTTAGCAGACTTGGAAAGTTCTGCGCCTCCAATGCTGACATCGCTGAGCCAAACCTCATAGTCCAGTGCTTTGAGGCAAAGGTCAAAGTCATTTTTGTTCTCCAATTTCAAGTGGAGCACTGCAACTGTCTCTTCAAAAGAGAATGTCTCAAAGCGTATCTTCTCAAGATCAATATCGGGCTTGTAAGGTATGGGGATCTCTCCAGTTTTCTCAAGTGGTAAAGTCAGCCTTCCGAAGACAGGCACATCAACAATGAGGGCCACCTTAATCCTGTAAGGAATAATGCTTCCAGGCTTAATATCATCGTACGTGTTCTTGATGTCGTCGTATATCAAGGTGATCGGAATCTTGACAGTCTCCTCGCCGTGCGCGTGGATTGTGCCTGCATCTGGGATCAACCCTGAGATGAGTTTCCTTCCATCGCTCTCTACTAAATAGTCAATGTCACAAAGAGGGATGGGAACGGGATTTGGATTCTTAATTAAGACATCGACAACAATATCGGCCTTTTCGAGACTGATGGAAGGAATGTGAATTGCGGCAACATCGGCCGTGGGCTTGCCAAAGCCGATAGCGCCTTCAATCTTCTCGCCAATGTCGTGAATGAAATCCTTGACCTTGTCGAGAAAGCCACCCTTTCCCTCGTCATCTTCCTTATCATTGTCGTCTTTCTTGTCCTTGACATCCCTCTCATATACTTCTGGCTTATCATCGGACGACGCCATGCCTTAATATGATGCCTTAGAACTAATTGGTAGAGCAGAAGCAAGCAATATCAGAATGTATGTCACAAAAAGAAGCAGCGCAGAAGAATACGGACATTATTACATATCATAGTTAAATTGAAGATCCGATTATTTACAAAACTGAATTGGTTTTTCGTTTCAGATGTGATTATAATTTATAATATTACGTGTTTCTTTCTTATTCATGAGAGAGGAGATTAGATCGAGAATCAAATCAAAGAAGAACAAAGGCATAAAAAAAAAAAAGAATTGAAATTAAGCAGAACAGAGCGACAAAAGAAGAAGCTTTTTTGTCGTTGTGATTCATTTCAATTTTCATGGATAACAAATTAGCACTTGGATTTGAAAACAGTCAGATCAAGAAAGGAAAACAGTGAGTGAGAGATCATAAAAGCTGGTTTCTGATCCCGATCTGCTCAATATGTAATAACATATTTCGATTTTGAAATTCTCTGCGAGCAATCATTCAATAACTTATAGATAATGGAATTGTTTTATTGAATCTGAGAAGTAGCGATGGCGATGAAGAAAACCAAAGAAGACGGGCATAAACATACATACCTGGAGAACAGAACAAGTTTGATTCACAAAACGATAACTTCCAACTTTGCTCGCTCAGAAATCAGAATTAGATCACCAGATTCATTTCTAACAACTTTGCTTCTTTTTTTTCTTTTTAATTTGTTTATAGATTTATAGATGGGGCCAAAGCCTATAGATAGATTGTAATAAAATAGTCAATTGTGCTAACAATCATGTGGTCACCGACAAGCGTCGCCACATGGCGTGATATGTTGCCCATCAGTGGACCTGACCCCACTTGATTAAACAAAACAAAAAAATTGTGCGAGGCGAGGTCGACTGAATAAACGAGGGAAAAAATTACAATAGATATTTAAATTATTATTATAAAATTAAAATTTAACACAATATTAAAAATATATTAAAAATATTTTTAATGATATATTATAAAACATTTGTAGAATTTTTATAAATTAAAGTCATATTTTAATTTAATAAACGTAATTGAACTAATTGTCTCATTAACCCTAAACAAAGAGTCAATCGGTTTTACAGCTGTCAATTTTTAACTAGAATAACCAGTCAAGATATAAAAAGTAATCCAATTTTTGAAGAGTAATATCATGATTATTATTTAGTCCAAATTTAATATGTCAGCAAAGTATAAAATCTCTTTATGAGTTAAATAATCTAACAAAGACCCATTTAAATTTAAAGCTTAACTATTCATGTATTAATGTATAGATATATATATTAATGAATTTTTGAAAAAGGTTTTTTATATTAACAAACTCTCGGTCCGTCGATCAGTTTTCGACCAACCAAAAATACTCTTTTAATAACCGATCGTTTACTTTTTGTAGGCGGTCGGTTTTCGGCCTACTTGATTAGTTTTTGTCTTTGAATTGGTTTTTGTCGGTTAGTTTTTGGTTTTCAGTTTTTTTTTAAACAATTGTATAAAATAATCCCTAAGATTATTGAATTTTTTAAAATACTAACATCACTATTCTCAAACTACATTCAATACCATTTAAAACATTAATTAGCTAAAAAATGAAATAAAATAAACCTTAAATCTAAAAATTCTTTAAAACAAATAAAAAAAAGTAATCAAGAGATGAAAAGAAAAACGAATTGCCGGTCTTAGTTCGAATTTTTTTAATTCATTATTCTGAGTTATTAATGTTTTAGAAAGTATCTAATATAAATTAAGAAGGGCAGTCTTTGTATTTTAAAAAATAGTTGCTTTAGGAGGCATTTTATTTATTTTACAAACATAGGGTAATTTAGGTATTTGGATGATGAGAACGGGCAAAAGTAATATCTTGGCTAAACACAAGGGTTACTTTAAATAATTTCTGCAAAATGTAGATTATTAAGGGCAGTTTTGGTTGACAGGTTTTTTCAGATTATTTTCAAAAACGCACGGGATAAACTTTTAGTATTTAAGAAATACATGGCATATAGTAGACATTTGAAAGATGATAAGGCTAAAAATGAAATTTTTACAAAAAAAAGAGGTATTTTAAGAATTGACACATTATAATTATAATTTTAAACGTCGGCTGTCAATTCTTTAGGAAGAGCTTACCTTGTGTTCGAATCGAGTGTAAAATAATCGGAAGGATAAGCCTGCAACAACTCCATTCCCTATTTTACATCTTTGTCTCAACAGTTTGCATAACATTTCAGGTTAGCAGAAGCTAGTGGGGATCGAAATGTTTGGTCATACAGTTACAATATGTGAGGCTTAGTCAGGAGTATAATTGCATAAAGAATGGCTACGGCGGAAGAGAATAATGTGAAATAGTGAATTAACGAAAAAAATCTTGTACTCCTGAATTAGTCATTATTATATCATAGCACGGAAAGGTAAGACTTGAGAGAAAAAAAAATAAAAATGTACATTTGGAATGAAATTATTAGATATGCATTTTATTACACTACATCTTAACTCATTTTTATCCAATAAATAAATAAATAAAAGAAATATAAATGAGTTGAGGAAGTTTGTGGTGCATATAAGATGATTGTGGTAGCAGTGAGTAGTGAATAGTATTCACTCAGAGAATGGTTGCATCTGGGATTACTGCACCTCGGAGAAGAACCACTATTCCCTCTCTGATCACATACCCCTTTGCTTCTCCTCCATCCCCTTCTTCCACCTTGTCTTTATTTATGATCTGCACTACCAAAATAGTCAATGATTCTACCTTGTCTTTACTGGAAATTTTATCTATATATATATATATATATATAGATGTGCATATGTTAGTTGTGCATACCATAACGTTTTTGCCAATCCTTGCATTCTTATCTACAACAGCTTTCCTTATCTGAGTATGTTGGCCTATTCCTATTGGAATCATGTCCCCCTGCTTCCTCTGCTCGTCCCCATTCTTCATCATCCTTTGAACTTGAACATCTTCTTCTGACTGTCCTTTCATCATTAAGTATCATACATTCAAATTAATCCATCATTAGAAGCCCTAGAAAAATGATGCACAAAATAAAATGGGACTCAATTCTTGCTACTCTTTTTCATGCGACATTTCTCTTTCATTGACACCCGTGTTGTGACTTGTGAGTGTTTATAAATATCAATGCTCGATAGGTAATTGCATATAAAGGAACAAGAAGCCGTTTGTGAATTGATACGTTACCTCATAGATATCAGACCCAAAGATGACCGAATCCTCAACGACAACACCGTCCTCAATTCGTGTCCTCATGCCGATCACTGCACTTCTGATGCTGCACCTCTATTCTTGTATTGTATTTGCACCACGCAGCCACATTTAGCCACATAATAAGAGTGTTGAATGTTCAAACGTAAAAGAATAAACACACAAAGGAGGGTAGTGCAGTTGTTGCTTACACCAATGATGCAGCCGTCCCCAATGAGGCTATCTGTGATTAAAGCGTCTCTTACAAGAGTTGGAGGCAGGCAGTGAGGCATTGTGTACACCGGCACTACCCTGTCAAAGAAGCTGCCACAACAGTAACATGGCTCATTAAAAAAAAAAAAAAAAAAATCTGTTATATGAGTTCAAAATAACTGTAAAAATGTGGAGAGAACTTCAATACCAAAGAAAAAATAAAAAAAAAGAAAGAAAAGGAATCACTGACTTGTATCCCATATTGTCGTTGTTTGTGGTTTCCATATTTGCTTTGTAGAATGCTCCGATGCTCCTCATGTCTTCCCAATATCCACTAAATGGGAATGCCTGAACCTGACCTCATTTTTTCCTCATAAAACAGAGTCAAACAAATGCCACAACACAAGAATACTAACTAATGTTTTGCACTTTACAATTCAGAATCAGATATAGAGGCATTGTGTTTACTAGCTAATACCTTCATCCCGATAGATACTGCTCCTGGAATCACTTCCCTTGTGAAGTCATTTGCCTTTGGAAAGTATTCTTCTAAAAGCCTTTTCATTACGTCCTTTTTGATGAGATAGATTCCCATGCTTGCCAAACCATGACACCCACTATCTCTACATTTACTTACCTAGTCTCAAGTATTATTTATTATTATTCATCGCCATTGGGGTGGAAAAAAGGAACCATAACTTGCTGAGGCAACTGCTTACCTCAGAGTTGAACCTAAACGCTAAAACTTGATTTGGAGAAACAAATTCAAGAAAGCCGAAGCCAGGGTCATGAGTTGTAGTAGCACTAGTTGAGGCTGCAATAGTAATGTTAGCATCAGCGTTGTGGTGGGCATTGATGAGCTGTTGGTAGTCCATTCTGTAAAGATGGTGGCCTGGGAGTACCAGAAACTCCCTCACCGGATACTCTTCTAGTGCCCACATGCATTTTCTAACAGCATCTGCACTTCCCTAACAGAAACACACAAAGCACATGAGTTGGCCCAAAGAAGAAAAGATCATGAGGTATAATATCATTGCTTTTAAAGCAGTAGGAATTGGATGAATGTGAGTTCACCTGAAACCATCCGCATTGATGATCAGGGCTCTGATAGGCTGCAATCACTTGGAGAAGGCCGTCGCGCTTTAGACCCAATCCAGAGTAGGCTTTGCAAAGGTGGGAATTGAGAGAGGTGGAGTTGTTTTGGGTGAGAGCATATATCTTATATATGTTGCTGTTTATGCAGTTGCTCACTACCGCATCAATAAGTCTATAGTTTGCTGCAATTGGTATGGCGCCTTCTGATCTTCTCTTTGTCAACGGATAAAGCTGAGATTTTGAATCCGATCCATCCCCAAATATTATGGCTGCTACACTCTGCCACACAATTGTAACATATAATAATTTAGCTACACCTTATACACAAACGCATGATGATGAAGATATATAAATGTGTGTGATTAGGACGCATTAATAGTGAAGCCCAACTAGTATAATGAAGCAGCAAGAAGGTTAATATTTAAAAGGACCTGATCAGTACTAGTGTGTTGTTGGTGTGAATTATATAGTAGATGAAGCTTCTTGAATGAAAGTCTTTCGCGGGGGACACGCTCTGACCTTAATGCTATTAGATGACTTCCATGGGAGATGGGAAGACAAAACTGCGATGTCGCCACCATGTCAAGGCAGATGGGAGCTTATTCCAACTGTAATCAGTTAGTATTAGATCATTCTGTTAATGCTATAGCTTTTGTAACAATTTTGATTATGTGCCTGAATATATACATATATAGAGGCATAGGCGTGTGTAAAGAGGGAGGAGAAGGAATAATTTGTTTTCTTGATCCCCATCGCTATCTTGGTCGCGTGAATATTGAATAGAGACAGAGAGAGAGGATTTTGGATCTGGCTAATCTCTGAGGAAGTCAAAATACCAATGCTTCCGTATACATGATGATTTAAGATTTTAGTGCGTAAAATATGAGATGAGAGTTGAGAGAGAACAAGCTTGTTTAAGCGTTACTATGCAAAATGATTCTAATCTTGTTACAAGTGAGTGTGCTTTATTCTTGCCAGCGCTTGGATTTGCTTTATTCTAATGTCGTGTACTATGACCTTCTGTATTCATGGTAGATGCAAAAGGGCTCGTCCGACGAGGAGGACAATGACAATTTAGACCTCGGAGTGAAGTTGGGCATTTGAGAATGGAGTGGAGGTCAAGGTAGGCATGTCCTTGCTACTTAACTTCCTAATATAAATGCGAAGTTTTTATTCGAATAAATGTCCCTTTTTTTTTTGCTACCTAAATTTACAAAACAAAACTACTCGTACTAAACTATATTTAGCTTTGAGTCTTTCAGGAGCTGCAAGTAATAAATAACCAAATTGCAAGTAAGCTAATCAAAGTGTACACAATATTCCGTTTCACCTCATGCAATTCGTATTCCCAAACTAAACCTCTACAAGTTAGAACTGGTCAAAGTTTTCTACTTTGTAGAAATCTTTATGTGATTATGATATAATTTGTAAAAGAGAGCCAGTTGGAGAGGCTCGTCTGCGATCGTATATCAAAGAAAATTACTTTTAAAAACTATATTTATTCCCGTCACACTTTAAAAAGTTGTGCCACACTATTATTCAATTATATGTTTAAGTTGTGCCACACCAAATTATTTACGACGTTGATAAAAAGTAAGTTTTTAAAATTACATTTATAAAAATTCCCCATCTTATATTCAGTCATTGTTTTGTCTTTCTTTTGGCTATAGGAATCTTACTCTTGATCAATTATGTCATCAACTAAAATTTCAGTCTAATCCCACGTAGTTTTCTTAAATCTTTATTTACGACTGCTTTACAAATCTTTTACCATGCCTTGACCTTGACCAATCTTTTTACCTCACTGCCTTAGTCTGTGGTTTCCATACGTGCTAAGTTGAATTTTTTTAAAAAACGTGTCGTTCAAAATGCCTCCTAGGTTTATAAAACCATGCTCAAAATACCTTGAAATAATTAATTTTTAAAAATTTCAATATTATCTTAGCCAATCTATATTAAATGTTATATTTCACTTAATTAAAACAATAAATAAAAGCATTTTAAAATGTTCAAACAAATATTTTAATTAAGCAAATACTTTTATTCTTTTGAGAGTTTTTAACATTTTAAAATTGCTTTTATTCAATGTTTTAGTTTAATAATATTTTAAATTGTATTTATAAAGATTAGGGAAGGTAGTTTCAGTTTTTAAAAAGTTTAATCGTTTCGAGGGTAATTTTAAATATGATTTTAAAAACAGAGAAGACGTATCGACTGATTTCATAATAAGAAGAGTAAAAGTGAAATTTAAAAGAATACAGAGGATGCTTTGGGTATTTTTTTTTTTCCTAAACAAAGCAGTCCTAATTACTCCCCAAATTTTATTTCATAAAACTTAAGAATTATTTTAGTATTCCTATTTTTTTTTAAAGAAAAAGTCGCTACGTTACAATTCTACAAATATTTTTTGGAAATAAAATAAAATTTGGTGGGCTGGATCGGGCCTGAGTGAGTGGGGCCGGGGTAGTGAAGCCCGTGTAGAAAATTAGGGTTTACAGGTGAGGTGAGGCAGTGGCAGGAGGCGTAGAGCAGAATAGAATTAGACTAGTAACAGAGAAGAGGAAGAAGAAGAAGAAGAGAAGAAGAAGAAGAAGCCTGAAACCTCTGAAACCTCTAGGACATGGCGAGCGGGCGAGAGCTGTCGCAGAAAGAGGCGGACATACAGATGATGTTGGCGGCGGAAGTCCATCTCGGCACCAAGAACTGCGACTTCCAAATGGATCGCTATGTCTTCAAGCGCCGCAACGACGGTAAACCTGATTCATGTTTTTTTTAATAATGTTCTCTCTTTCATAACTCAATGCAAATTCACCGATTGATATTGATATTGATTTGAGTGATTGTTTACCATTTCTAGTAGTAGTTAAACTTATTTAATTCATGCCCTTGCTTCTCGATAATGAGAACAATAATACGATCAAAACATAATGGACAGGAATATATATCATAAACCTGGGTAAAACATGGGAAAAGCTACAGTTAGCAGCTAGAGTTATAGTTGCAATTGAGAACCCACAAGACATTATAGTCCAATCAGCTAGGCCTTATGGTCAGAGAGCTGTCCTCAAGTTTGCTCAATACACTGGTGCTCACGCTATTGCTGGCAGGCATACTCCTGGTACATTCACCAACCAACTCCAGACCTCCTTCAACGAACCTCGCCTTCTCATCCTTACCGACCCTAGAACCGATCATCAGCCTATTAAGGAAGCTGCTCTCGGTAATATCCCCACCATTGCTTTCTGTGACACTGATTCTCCCATGAGATATGTTGACATCGGAATCCCTGCCAATAACAAGGGCAAACACAGCATCGGTTGTCTCTTTTGGCTCTTGGCCAGGATGGTCTTGCAAATGCGCGGTACCATTCGTCCCGGTCACTCCTGGGATGTCATGGTCGATTTGTTTTTCTATAGGGACCCTGAGGAGGCCAAGCAACACGAAGAGGAAGAAGCTGTTGTGGCCGCCCCTGACTATGGTATTGCTGATTATTCCGCTTCCGCTATTGACCAGTGGCCCTCTCAGATTGCTGATGCTTCATGGGCAGCACCGGATGTTCCTCCCACCATCCCGCCTGTTCCCGCCGACGGCTGGACTGTAGATGCAGCAGGTAACATATGAATGAAAAAGATAAGTGTTTGCTTCTGTGTCATGTTGTCTATGCTTGTTTTGAAACATTTGGTTAATCTGACTTGCAGCTCCAGCAGCACCTTTAGGAGGAGAAGGGTGGGATCCTGCAATTCCACCGCCATCAATTGCCGGAGCTGGGTTTGAAAGTGTTCCTCCTGCTTCTGGCTGGGAATGAGGACTGTAATATGAAATTTCTTTAGTGCGCTTGCTTGCCGTGATAGTTATCAAACTTAGTGTTTTAATGTGGGCAGTTGACTTGTTTGTGAACTTGTTCCTTTATTTCTTTTCTTTCGAACAACAGTTGAGTTCTAGAAACGTTCATGTATTGATATTAGTATTACCGTTGTGGAAAACCTTGCTCAATAGTTTTAGTTTGGATCGTTATAAATTAATGAGATTCCAGACGCTTGGGGAAAGGGACTCAGGATATCAAGAGCGTATTGGATATAGTTTGAGAGTTGGAATGAATCAATGAATTTATTTTCCTCAGGATGAACAGTTAAAAATTTTAAGTTTGCGTTTTGGTTGCGGTGTTAATTTGTACAGAGAGTTAGTTCGCAGGTGATCTTACTTTAATATATTTTAAAGAGGAAGAATTGCACCGGCCATGCTACAACTTTACAGGGACATATTGTCTTTAACATTGTTAGTTTTTTAGTACTTAATCACGATCATACTCACACAAACTGTTGACTTTAAATACAAATATAACCCCCTAAGAGAGTGAAACCAAAATATCATTTTTGTACCATGTGGGTTAGCAGTTTATTATATTGGTACCATGGGGCGTGAACTAATTTACATTTTGAAAGAAAATAAATAACCCTGTTGCCATTTTTTTTTTCTTCTCATAATAACTTTTGGTGTCTCTTAGTATTATTATTATTATTTAAGTCTACTTGTATCTCTTAGTCCTTTCAAATGAATCAAATCTTTAATGGAGTTTAGTTGGATTCTGTAAACTTATGGATTTATATAACAGCGCAGTTTTTTTAATTAAATTTTTAAGTTTGAATTGTTAATATGTTTAAAATTTTGAAATTTCAGATATAATGTAAACATTTAAAAAGTTTTATGTAACAGGAGTTCATATAAAGTTAAAACTTGGGGGATGATATAAAATATTGAAAAAAAACAGTTGTAATTATAAGGAATAATCTAAACATCTAAAAACTTTTATGAAATATATGTATATATAAAGCTAAGACTTGGGGACGATAGAAAATATTTATTAAAAACCATATGCAGAAAAGGTGCAAGTTGGTAATATGATGCAGCTTAAAATGATATTACTTAAATATATAATATAACAATAATATTGACAGCATTTTTTTAAAATACGACATAAATAAAATATATTTTTTAAAAATATAGTATATCATATAATTTTCTGAAAATATTAAAATGCTCAAACAAGAGTAGGTTTTTTTTTTAGTTTGACTATTTTTACTTGCAAGTTTTTTATGTTAAAGGGAGATTTTGAAAATTACATAAAATTAATAGCTTGGGACGTGAAGTACAAAACTGTCGTTTTATGTCCACAAGTTCAAGGGCATCGTTTCCAGATTTTCCAATGAGCTCAGATGAAATCCTTTCTGTTAACGGCAGCCGTGGAGGGAATTTGTCCACATGATATCTCTCGAATTCATCTTTCTTATCTTAAACCTTGCTGTTGTTGGGTTTTGGTTTTGGGGGGCGGGGGGTTTAAGCAAATCCTGCTCGTACATGTTCCTCTGACACCTCTCGCTGTGTGAGTTTCTCCTTCTTATTCTTAATCTCATTTCCATTTCCAGAGAGTAGAAACCTTTTTTAATTTTAAAAGCCTTTTTGTCTGTCTGCTTTCTTTGCTGTTTTGTTGTTGTTTTGTTCTCACTTTGGATATGAAATGGCCCTAATAACAGGACTATTGTATCCTTTGCCATCACTAAACAACAACAACAACAACTTCATCATCCCAAATCACCACAATCAATCTGCTTCTTCTTCATCTTCTTCTACGGCCCTAACTCTAAGAAATAAAAGTAGCAGATTATTACTAGTATCGACATATGCCTCCAACACACACAACCAACAAGCTTCTTCTAGTGATTCTGAAGACGACGAAGACTACAACCCCAACAACAATCTCAACGATCCTTATTTAATGACCGACGATGAAAGACGCGAATGGAGAAGCAAGATTAGGCAAGTCATTAGCAACGTCAAACCCCAGGACTTGGAAGAGGAGGAGCTTCCCCTTGACGAGAAGAGGACCAAAATGCAGGACCTTCTGGCTCGATACCCTCTTGTTGTCGAGGAAGACGACCCCGACTGGCCCGAAGACGCTGATGGCTGGGGCTTCAATTTAGGTCGCTTCTTTGACAAGATTACTATCAAAAACAATCCCAAGAAACACAACGACGATGACGATGACGATGATTGTGACAGCGAAAACGAGATTGTGTGGCAAGACGACAACTACATCCGTCCCATCAAAGACATTACCACCTCCGATTGGGAGCACGCCGTTTTCAAGGACATCAGCCCTTTAATTGTCCTCGTTCATCATCGCTATAAAAGGTTTCATTTCTCTTCTTTAGCTTGCTTCTATCCGACTATCTTAATCTCAAATGAAAAAATCCCTCTTTATTCCCAGGCCGAAAGAAAATGAAAAAATTCGGGACGAATTGGAGAAGGCAGTGCAAATCATCTGGAACTGTAAGCTCCCTTCACCAAGAGTAAGCAAGCAAATCCAGTACTCTACTAGTAGCAGTTTATTTATTTATACATAAGATCCATCCCTTAACATACATGTGTATAATTGAATTCAATCGTTGGTCATGACTTCCGCCTGACAATCCAAATAATATTTCTTACGTTGGGTTGGACAGTGTGTTGCTGTTGATGCTGTTGCTGAGACTGATTTGGTCTCTGCTCTTAAAGTGTCTGTCTTCCCTGAGTTGATTTTTACCAAGGCAGGAAAAATCTTATTTCGTGACAAAGGTAACGTCGAGTGATGCATTGCTAGTGCGTGCTTATCTATGTTTTAATTCTTGGCTATGTTGTATTATTGTCTAAATCTCAATTCTTAAATCCTGTTTCGCTGTTTCTCCAGCAATTCGAACTGCTGATGAGCTCTCAAAAATTATGGCCTTCTTCTATTATGGAGCAGCAAAACCTCCTTGGTTAAAAATTGTTGGAGATAGCCAGGAAGCGATCCCTTCAGTTCCCATTAACGCCCAACCATGACAAACACTATCTTACAGTTTTGACATCCTTATTATAAGAGATGAGTTCTTAATAATTATATTCCCTGAAATTTTAGTTCTTTATGGAAGTTTCTTTATCATGATATCATTGTTCTATGTTCCAATCATTATCTGCTTGCTAGCATACCGAGAATTCAGGACACTTTAATTTTAGTCTGGACCTGAGGGGGTCCACCTTTTATTTCAACAATGGAATGCCAAATAGATAGGACACATTCCAAACTGGAAAGACACCATTTCTCCCCCCTATGGGATCGTTTGCCATAGATAATGCATATCAATGTATAAAACAGAGTGTTGACCTTGAACTAGTTGTTATGAATTCCACAACAACAAAACGCTTTGTGGTAATGAAAGTGAAAGGCGAAGAGCTGGGAGAGGTTTGAGCCATCAAACTTGCAGTCAGCAACGCCTATTTCTTGTTTTGTGCTTTTGCCTTCGAAAATCATCAGACATTTACCTGTAATGTGTGACACCCAGAATTGGAATCCACGAAGGTTCAGTTTCTTTGGTGGATGAACTGATTTCCAGTCGGCATCCGCTAAGCTATGCAGGGAGCTCAATGACCGGATGCCATGCTCGTCAACTGTCAGATAGCTTTGCTCCTTTGTGCACTTGTCCATGTAATTGCTAAACCTGTATCATATGCGGTACCCAACCAAGTGATAAGGCACACGTGCTTTCTAGTACCATGTTTTTGTTTAGTACATGTTCTTTCTTTCCTGTCTTATTTTCACGACATGAGCATGCATAAAATAGAATTTGCCTGTCGTGTCCAGAAGCTGAACCGGAAGAAGAATTCCATCCGAAATAGGCATTGTATTCCATGGACTGGCCACCTTTGATATGAGGTACCGAGTAAACACCTGTGTCTCTCAAAGGCACGCAATCAGATTGCAACGCAGCAGCAATAAGAGAATCATCAAATGCGGTCATGTGTGTGTAAGCTTCACTAGGAGGGCATTTGCTTGATTCACATATGGAGCATTGTCTGCATAGATTTTCACTTTTTAAATCTGTAGCATTTATCGTTTCGCCATCTTCGCCAGAAGCACTAGTATTTTTCATCGCCAGGACAATCAGGCACACACCAACCACACCGAGTCTGTCCATGCTCAGTTCTTGACTTTGTTTCTTGCTGTCTAATTGCTTTTGCTTATTTTGATGTTAGTAATAATTTTGAGGCTTATCAGGTTTGGTTCTTTTTTTTTTTATTATTGATGTTATCAATTCTATTTTTTTTTTTTAAAAAAAACAAAGATAAAAAGGGAATTCAAGTTGTTGTTACAACGACGCCGGCAATTATAGCACAATATAAGATGTGCAATAGTGCATATGCAATGGTTATATAGGTTGGAAAAAGTCTGTCCTTGTTTGCCTTGGATTGATAACATCGACAATTTCGGTCTTATATTGAGCATGAGTATGACCTTTACGATTTCTTTAGTGTTCCAAAGATACTTGAGGCCAGCTCAAGCGGGTGGGTGTGTGTGTGGGGAGGGGAATGACCAAGGTTCAATCGTGTGTGTGTAAGATGTTATCAATCCAAAAGATGCCAAAACATGGGGCTCAAAATGCAGTAATGATCACAAAAGAAAAGGCAAATGATGGAAAGGAAAGTAAGACTAGTGTAGAACAGGTCTTTGTGGTGGTGGAAGGCTCTACTTGGAAACTTCACCTAATTTGCTTTTGTTTCAACAGCTTTGTAACATATAACCCATCAAAGTCCAACAAAAAGTCATCGGTATGCCTTACATTCATTTCTTTGGGTACAGAATAATAAGTTTTTTTCTTCATATTTTTTTCCTTCAAAAAATAAAAAGAAAAGAAAGGATCAACTGAATTGCAGGGGTTGATCTCATAACCAAACATTGACAAAGTTATGAAAACAACAGAGTAAAAACAGAAAGGCAGGAGAAGTATGACTAGGAGCCTCCAACACAGAAGAACATCCCGAAGCGGTGGCTCCTAAAGCGTACCAGTTGAGCTTTCTTATTACCAACGTCAACATCATCATCATCATCATCATTTTCATCTCTTACTGTACTGTGAATCTCCGCTCTTGACATTCCAAATGCATGCTCCCCCGCCGATTTGTGGCGGCGGTGAGTCTTCATCTTACGAGTTTGAGACATGGAACAAGAAGACGTGGAAGTCGTTCTCACACTCACATTCATCATGTGAGGGCCAAAATCTCCAGACGAAAGGCATTCATATTTTTGCCGAGTTCTGCTTCTCTTGATCGCCTTGTAAACCATCGGAAGCAGGCCCTCCATCCTTTGGGAATTGCCTTGTTTTCTTTTTCCTAGTTTAGTATTGTATCTGGGTTCGACAGGGTTGTTGGTAATGCTATGTTTTGGAATCGAATCTCAGAAGGGAGGCTGTCCCATGATTGGCCACTTGGAAAGGGTTTAAGGGTGGGTTTGGTAGCATGTACCGTCATGGGCATCTAAATTCAACAAAAATATGTATTTTTTTTTTCCTTGCAAGAAACAAAGAAAAGTTTGATATATTTATGTATGAAAGTTCAACACGTCATTTTGATGGTTGACTTTGTTGTTATGAAGATGCCCTACAAATTCGTCCATATCTCAAATTTATTTGCTAGACTAAATACAACGGGCTAGTCTGCTGGCCAAAACAGCAAAAGCAAGTTTGCAACTTGCAATAGTATTATAATAGACTTCTTCTTTGTAATTATCAATATCTTATGCTTATTATATGCACAAATGAGATGGATAAACAGTATTTGGAATGAAGAAGCGTATCTTATTTTTGTTGACTTGCTCCAAGCTTAAGATTTGTCCATTCCTTTTGCCAAGTCAAAACAAGTATTCTAATATCTCTTACTATTATCCCATCACCTAATAATCCAACCACTCATTTCTCTCATCATCTAGTCTTCTACTCTCTGACGGCTTTTTAATACATGTTTGAATATTTTCTGTTTGTCTACCTCCTTTGATGTTATTTGGATTTATATTCATTAGTTTGGATGCCTGACCATTTGTCCATTGTCTGTACTGTAACTAAGAATAAGATGGCCATCTTTGGATCTGCTTATGAGAGATTAATAGGGAATTATTAGGGAGTTTGACAAATCGGTTTGAACTGAAAAAATTAGTTTGAACGTTGTAGCATGTGAAAGTTTTACACTGCTGCTGCTCTTTACATTTCACTGCTAGTGGGTTTGAACTAATGTGCCAAACAGCCAATAAGAACAACACCATAAGCCAGCTTTTTGACTAATTGTCCTTTTGGAGTCACCAAAAAGCCTCTTTGCATGGACACATGGCCATGGCATGTAAGCGACATGGGGGCAAGCGGAAAGGCTTGGCCATCAATGATCAGAGGGGAGACGTGTCAGCTGCAGTGGTGGAATTAGGAGGAAACTATGCACCAAGTTAGCGCTCAACAAAGTCTGTGTGCCCTTTGCCTCTCTTGTTTACCTACTTTCTCTCTATAGGGCCCAATAAAGAAAGTGATGAACTTGGATTTTAGAAGGCTTTTCGTACACATTACGCAAATCATAAACACTTGTTTAAAGTTCAGGAGGCGTGTTTTCTCCCATAACCATTGTCAACTTAATAATTTACAAGTAATCATGTTGAATATTGCAATATGCTCCAAACTGTCAGCATGATGCAAGCAAAAATAACTCACGTGAATATTAAAATTAAAAGTGCACTCTCAAGAGTTAAAGACAATTATTTATGCGGGGAAGTTTTTTTCGTTTCTTTGATAGTGTCAATCTAAATATTGTAATCACAATGACATGGCAACGGACTATGGAATGGATAAGCTCAATCATGTAGTTCTTTGACAAAATCACATTCACAAAAATGGGAAAGGCAAGATTAAGGCAAGATTAATGATACCCAGAACAGATCATTCTTGTCGCACAAATCCCAATCTGAATCCACAGAATTGAGAAGTCCGCCTCTATCGGCACAGGACGATGATAATTGAGGGGGTCCAATACCAGAAGGGGACCAACTTTCTCTTCATCTCCTTTTTGATTAGCCAAAGCTGCTAAAGTTTTAGGAGAGCAACAGTCAGATAAAGATTTAGCTGCAGAAGAAGCAGCATCGCACAGTGGGAAAATGTCATTGTGGTTGTGGTCATTGTCATCGTCAGATAAACATCTGCAGCAATCAAATTCATCCATGTCATTCTCATAAATCTGGCTCATCGGTCCTTGTCTTCTCCATGATGTCCTGGTTTGGGGCTCGAAATTCCCCTCTGTGGAGGAGGAGGAGTTCCAAGAAGAAGCGTGATTGTCGTCAGGTATGTGATGCTGGCTAAGAAAGAACGAGTTGGAAGATGTGGTCAAGGAATGAAACTGGAAACTGAGAGGAATGCTGTCCCTTTCGTCGACCGTTATTGGGTGTTGTTGTTGAATGGCGTTGGGAGACAAGGTTGAGATCCGAAGTGTGGAGAATAAACAAACCATTACTGTTATGAAAATTACAAATAACGAAATTAAAAATTGTTGGACCTTAAACCGAATGAAAATGTCAATTTGGAAGTCGAGACAGATTCGCTCTCTTATCGAGTGCTTAAGAAAACGTTGAGCATCTATTTCCCAAGATACAACGACGAACAAACACGATCGTCATAGCACAAGTTCTACTCCAGCGAACTTAACTTAGGAGAATAAGATAGCGTGACCTCGTAAATAATTCCATGTTGTGAACAAAATTCATTAAATGGTTCTACATATTCTACATATTCACCACCGTGGTCTTGTTTTACCATCTTAATCTTTTTATTAAATTGATTCTCAACTTCTTGCTTATAAATGGCAAACTTTGCTATAACTTTATATTTGCTCTTTAGCAAATAAACAAAAAAATTTTGTACCATCATCGATAAAAGTGACAAAATACTTGTTACAACCTTTGGTTCGAATAAATTTTAATTCACATACATTAGTATGAATCAGACCAAGTATTTCAGTATGCCTTTCAATTGTTTGAAACGATGATCTCGTTAATTTTACCTCTACACAAGTTTCACACTTATGTTTAGAATCAATGTGAAATGCAGGTATGTAATCTAAGTTAATTAATCTACGCAATATATCATAATTAACATGTCTTAGTCTACCATACCATAAATTAGAAGACTCAAGCATATAAATAAAAGACTTCCTCTTTTTATTAATTGCTTTGCATTTTACAACAATAGTATTCATTTTCCGCATGCCATCTTTTACATAACCCTTTCCCACATATATTTTATATTTAGACAAAACTATTTTCTTAGACTCGAGCACCATCTTGAAACCATGTTGGCTAAGCATCATCCTAGAAATAAGGTTCTTCTGGATAGTAGAAACATACAACATATTGTACAGCATGATTTTCTTGCCTGATGTCATCTCCAAGAACATTGTTCCTTGAACCTTAATTTTAGAAGTTGTAGATTTGCCCATGTAAAGCTTCTCCCCAGTTTCTAAGGGCACCAAATCAGTAAAAGTAGCTTTCTCGGAACAGATGTGGCGTGTGGCACCAGCATCTAGCCACCACTTTTCGGGTTGAAGTGTTGGACATATATACTCTAAAGAGTAAAAATGTAATATGTTTTTTGAGACATTTTTATCAATAAAGAATTTATTTATTATTTATAGAACAAATCTTGTCCTCTTTACGTTCATATTTATTGAATATATATTAAGCAAACAAAAGTCTGAGACTGTTAGTCTAAACCTTTAAGAATTTGACATATGATGGATAGATTATGCGAAAAACACAATTATTAAGATGACAGTCTAAATCATAAGATCTACAATCAAGAGAATAAAGTTGGGCGCTTTATTCATGCAAAGATTGTTATGTTGTCTATATCTCTAACGGGAGATAGTTTGTCTTAGCCATCAGAAGTGGACTTGGCGAATAGAAACATTGACGCATTGCCATAGGCGACGATGTGTTGGATCGGGACATAAAGTGAATTGATTTAGATTAATGATTTTGTCTCGGTAAATTGGTTCTCTTTAAACAATCATATATATTATATATTAATCTTGAGATGAATAGTGGACCTGTTGTCTTGATTTATGTCCTTTGATGTATCAAAAGGTGACATCCATGTTTTAATAGTGGTACGCATGCCGGAACGTTAGAGGCTTGATAGCGTGGACTTGTTATTTATAGATATAGAATCTACAGCTCCTCTTTAGGAGTAGTTGATATCGTCTTATATGCATTATTCTGTAATTGAAAAACTAGAGCGCTTAACCATTTAGATACATGGGTGTAACCAAATGGTATACTGTCTATGGATAGTAAGTTTTTCGATAGTGAGATAATGGAACACAAGATAAAAATAATCGGGAAGATAATACAGAACTTTCCTTAAGCCGATTATAGATAATCCTATAGGGATACGATATATTATGATATGTCATGGAGACTTAGCTATACGGGCTTCGTAATTCTATATAGTTTAAGAGTGCAGCTCTGAGCTTTCACTGGAGCTACGTTGGAGTTGATAATTATGAAATGTATATCTAGGATTTGGGTTTCATAATTATCGGGAGCTTGAACTATGTAGGTCCATCAGGTCTTCTTTGCTAGCTCCTAAAAATTCTATAACGATATGGTGTTCTTTTCCAATAATTGGTGACTTGTGTCAAATTATCAAATTGGTTGAAAATTTGATAGAATCAGATAATTCATGTTTGTTTCTCGGTTGAATTAATTTTGTGAAAATTAATTCAAGATAAACTTATTGAATTATCGGGATCAAATAATTCATGCCTGTTTATCGATTGGATTAATTTTAAATAAATTAATTCAAGATAAACATGTTGAATTATTGAGAATATTTATTTTTCTATAGATTATATAGATATGATTGTTTTAATCAGATAACTTTTCTATTAGGTTATTTGAATTAAAACTGAGGCTCTATCCCAAGAATCTCAGGTGGGAGATAAAAGATTCATAAGGATCATTTATCGTACGTTCGGCAGGTCGATCTTTCAGTTCAGGCTGCCGACGGAGTAAGTTTGGCCTGCCGACCGTGCGATAAATGGATCACGGGTTTTCACACGAATTTTATCTGATATTGTTTCTGATTTGAATTTTTGAGGCCTTATCTAATAAGGATCGACCCTTGGGCCCAACCTCTATAAATAGGGACTGAGTCTCATTGTTATTTAGATCAATTGAGAGATTAAGAGTGGGACCCTACTAGTGAGTAGCTTTGGGTTTTCTCAATTGGTTGGAAGGAAAGTCACCGGGGAAAGGTTGAATAACGTACGCCTACACGCACTCTGATCGTGGATAGAGAATAGCAAAGGAGACTAGTTGGTTAAGGCTCTTCTGGAATGTTATACTCTTTACGGATAACGAGAGCTTTTCTGCATTTACAAGGTTAGTAAGATCTGGTTAATTTATGCATATAGCGTGTCAAACTTGTGTTTTAGAAAATACTCTGGTATAAAAAAATTTTAAAATTACATTGCGTACTATTTTTTCAACATGAAATCCATGAGATTGACCTCGAAAACCACTATAGAAAGGCTAATATCAAAAACCTTTCGCATGACGTCATCAACCATGTTAGCCTTTCTATTCTTCTTTTTCTTTGTCAGCCTACAATCCACAAACTTGTGACCTATCTTGTTACAATTGAAGCACTTCCTTTGGAATTTTTATTTTTTAGAGATACCTCCCTTAGGTCCCAGTTTGGACCCATTGCCTGGCTTGTTCTTTTTGGACTTGGAACTTTGACCATGCTCTACCATATTTACTTTAGCATAAGTCTGAGATGGGTCTTTCTTCTCAAAGCCTTTGTTGTCCTCTTCAGTACGAAGTCTAGCAATTAAGTCTTCTATGCTTATCTCCTTCCGCTTATGTAGGTAGTTCTTGAAGTTGTTCCACATGGGAGGTAACTTCTTTATAATAGTAGCCACTTGGAAAGGTGTATCTACAACCATTCATTTGGCTTGAATCTCATTCAAGATTACTTGAATTTCTTGAGCTTGAGTGACCACCATTTTGGAGTCCAATATTTTATAATTTAGAAACTGGTCCACGAGAAATTTCTTAGCTTTTAGAGACTGGTCCACGAGAAATTTCTTAGCTTTGGCATCATTAGTTTTATATTTATGGTCCAAAGACTCCCATAATTTCTTAGTCGTTTTCTTCAAAACATACACATTATACAATAAATTAGCTAAAATGTTCGTAATATAATTCTGGCAAAAGAAATCAAAATGCTCCCATGCATCAATTGTATATTTGACTTAAACATCGCTCTCATCTTTATTTCGTTTCAGGGCATCCTTCGTCAAGAATGTCGTAAAGTTTAACGTGGTCAGATAGAATAATATTTTCTGTTGCTACCTTTTGAAATTCAAACCATCGAATTTCTCAGGTTTTCCCCATGGTTCGTTCACCAGAACCAA
This sequence comes from Artocarpus hirsutus, assembly GCA_946598075.1. NCBI lineage: Eukaryota > Viridiplantae > Streptophyta > Magnoliopsida > Rosales > Moraceae > Artocarpus > Artocarpus hirsutus. Next base: position 10,761 of record CAMOHE010050066.1, on the reverse strand, counting down.
AACCGAAGCCGTAAGGGTATTCACTCGTGCTATAGTTGTGTTTGGAATAGTTACATTATCAATAGAATTTAAGTTCGAGTCTGTAGCCATTTTTGGAAACCAAAGTCTAAATTTTAGAATCTCAAATTTTGATTTTTCTACTATTTATAATTATTATTTTTTAAAGTCAGAAGCAGGTGGTAAAATATGGAAAAAAAGTTATAAAGTCTATTTCTTTGTTGTAACAACCTATTCGTCTTTAAGAAGAATCTGTTTTAAGATTGTTAGCATAATAACATATAATATAAAAAATAAACAAACAATTACTGTTATGAAAATTACAAATAACAAAAGTAAAAATCGTTGAACCTCACAGTGAATGAAGATGTCAATTTGGAAGTCCAGGCACATTAAGTTAATGCTTTCCTTAAAATAGATTTGACCTCTCCTCAAGTGCTTGAGAAAACGTTGAGCATCTATCTCCCAGGATACAACGACAAACAAGCTGGACCATTGCAGCACAAGATTTACTCCAGCGAACTTGAATTGTATCTTCACTCTATCACCAGAAGAACCTAAAACATTACAAGTCTAAAAGCCTAGACGTCTAGGAACATCAGAGGAAATAAGAAAAAAATTTAAACGAATCTGTGTTTAAGCGAATTGTGAAGGCTTCCTCATATAGGTTTCATGGGAAGATTTTTGGAATTAAAAAACTAACTAATGCTTCAGCCACTACTAAAAAAAAATATCTCTAATTAATGCTTCTCTTATTTTTTGAATGGAAGGTGATGAAAGAAATGATGTTAAGATGATGTCTCTAGGTTTGTCCCAGTTCTGTAAAAAAAAATTGCAAAACAAAGCCTGCGTAAGGACAAGCCGAACAAACCAACATTTGCGTCACCCATGTCATGCGGACGCATACATTGGGCCCTTAACTCGTCGGGCCCATGATTTGCACCCTCTACGTGTGAGAGAGCCTTTTGAGTACAAATTCTTACCTATGGGGTCTAAGTGCAAACTCATTAACTCCACTAAGTCACTATGCCTTAACAATGTGAGACTCTTTATCTTAACATTCTTTTCAACAAAATTCTATTCCAATCAGCATATTTTGATCATCAATTTCTCATTCACCTGTTAACTATTTTAAGCATGTAAATATATAATTTCAATCCCCTTATAGCAAAGAACACAAATATTCCATGACCAGTCATTTATATGAAGTGAATCCCATTTTAATTTGGTCTGAAAATGAATCTTGACAATATTTATCAAATCATTTTTCAATAGTAGATGCTATTATTATTATTCCTGGAGACACCGACGCTTGTACTGGAGGAGTTTGAGTTTCGGTTTGAGTGCATTTGTCGGCAGAAGAAGAAGAAGAAGAAGAAGGACAAGACTCCAAAGTTGGCATCTTGTTGATATGCGAAGGCATACTAGGAAGATTGTTGTCATGACAAGGAGTTGGAGTGTAACGCCCCTAGGTGGGGGTTAACAGTTTTTATTAAATAAAATAAAGATTAGAAAATAAACACAAATCGTCAAAGTAATTTGCCCGGGACTTAAATAAAAATTCTTAAATTAAAATAAAAACATAATCAAATAAATAAACCACAG
>CAMOHE010050065.1:6424-22173 GCA_946598075.1 Artocarpus hirsutus | reverse complement strand
CAAGAGAGAAAATAGGAGGCTAATCCTATCTCAAATCAGAAAAATAAAGACCATAATCTCCTAACTTTTTGCTAACCGAATCAATCTCCTTGCTAACCGAATCAATCTCAATCTCCTAAGTATATGCTAACTAAATCCCCCAATAACAGGGATTACAATTGGGCAGGTGCAATTGAAGATAGCAAGTCAACTACAGGATATTGTACAAAAGTATGGGGAAATTTGGTGACTTGGAGAAGCAAGAAACAATCTGTAGTTGCTCGAAGTAGTGCAGAAGCTGAGTATAGAGCTATAGCTCAAAGTACATGTGAACTTATTTGGATACAGAGGCTAATGGCAGATCTAAACATGACTGTAAATGAGCCCATGAAGTTATACACGGACAGCAAGTCAGCCATCAGTATTGTACACAATCCAATGCAGCATGACAGGATGAAGCATGTGAGAATAGATCGGAACTTCATCAAGACAGAAATAGAGAACCGGACTATTGAATTGACATACACACCTACCGAGTCACAAGAGGCTGATGTTTTTACCAAAGCACTTCAAAAGTCAAGCTTTAGTTCTTGTATTTCCAAGCTGGGAATGATTGACATCTATTCACCAGCTTGAGGGGGAGTGTTAGAAAACAGAAAAATTCTAATATCCCACGATTACAGGGATTTTTATTAGGAGTATCTTATGCTTTTATTAGGAATATCTTTCCTGATTTGTATTATTAGTTGAGGATATCTTTTAGTTCCTAGTTTTCAGGGTCTTTTGTTTCCTATAGGAAATTAGTTGCCATAATTCTCTCGGGTTGCTGGTGTAAATGGCTATAAAGTCTGTACACTCCATGATGATGAATAAGAGAGAAAAATTATTTCATTCATAATCTCTGGTTTTATGTTCTATAAAAGCATGAAAATTCAGGTTAGATATAAGGTTGAAGAACGGAGGAAAAAATATACAAACTCACCTGTGTAAATCATACAAGTCTATGGTGCTAAAATTTTGTTAATAATGGCTCATATGTTTGAGAGGTCCTTCTCCTACGCTGCACCAAACAGAGATCAGCTCGAAATCATGCAATTGAAAAATAATAGGAGGAAAAAAAAAGAAAAAATATACTATAAGTTTCCTGTTACCAAAAAATAAAATACAATAGACAAGCCTATCCAGAACAAAATTAAAACTCTGTAACCAACATTAGGATTTCTTCACGGGTTGAAGTTTACTGCAAAGATGGATCTTTATTCTAGTAAACTTAAAATCCTTGCAAAAGGACCACATTCAAAATTAAAGAATGATCAAATTACCCACCACAGCTTGACATACTTTGTATCTAGGTGGACCTTGGACATCTTCACTCATGTTTTCGTGTAAGTTAAAACATGACTTCCCATTTAAACAAAGCAAAACCACATCAACCTGCATACAAATGCAACATTTTAAAGACAAAGAAAGACTATAACTCTACTGTAAAAAAAAATAACTTGTAAAATTTTCCCCCAAACCTCAATTTCTTTTTGCCAATTGCAAATCTAGCTCCTTGGAAAAATCAATTGCAAAGCCATCAAACTCTTTTTGGAGTTCAGTTGTGGACCTGTGAATCAAATAACCTAATTAAATTAAAGAAGGCTAATAAACGCATAAACCTTATTCTCTAATGTGCAACAACCTGATAAAGGTAAACACCAACCCATCTAATGTTTTTGTAAAAGACATCAACTGTTTGAGCTTCCAACCTTAGCAATAGGAATGGTTCCTATCATGACACCCTCCCCTGAAATTCTACGACCTTGTCACATAATTTGAACAAAAATTAAGAAAGAAAATGTGTGAGTGCAAAATTTTTAAGCACTTACAACAGGCTCACTCCAACCATCTAAAGAGTTCGCAATAGGATATGCAGCAGATCCTAACGTGTACTCCATCGTGCAAAACTTTGTAACAATTTACATACCTAATAACAAGCATCACATTAGTAACTGCCACCTAGAGCAAAAGATAGTTCCCAAAGAGGAATTTTATTGTAGAAGTTCAATGAAAATCACTCTCACGTCTTCTTTAGATGTTTTGTTTGGTTCCCACGGTTTGCCCACTTCTTGAGAAAAGACTAGTAATTCTTGTAAACATAGAAAGATAAAACATAACAGCAGCAATAAGCTCAGAAAACTTACCAGAGGTGCAAGACCACAATATCTTTATCGGTTACGCAAATCATCAAAATCTGCCTGACCATTAATAAGAGAAAACAGCATTACTTATGACATTACTTATGATATCTTGTATGCTCAAAGAATTCAAAAAAGAAATGAAATTGGCGGAGTAGAAATTAGATCTTAGCAACTTTAAAAAGCTTATTTGATGACGGCCAACACTAGACTAGAATTTGTCTCTTTCCAAATAAGAATTCTTACTGCACCATCAATCCCCAGTGTACAACTAAAACCTGAACAGAAAACGTTGTAAAACTAAGCTGGCTTGGGGGGGAGGAAGAAAAAAAGGACCATACGCTTCTACAGTAGCTCAAAATCAATTGCCTAAGTGTGCGTCACTAGCAAAGAAGTGTAATACAACTTTTGAGTCCATAATAAACGTGAACTTTGCCCGCTTGTTCTACAAAAGCGTGAACATTCAAGTTAACTATAAGGTTGGAGAACAGAGAAAAAAATAACAACCTGTCAAATGATTTGTTAAAAGGCATCAACTGTCTTGAGCTTCATACTAAGCAATGGGAGTAGTCTTTCTCATGTCAACATCCTCGCTTGAAACCCTAACAAAACTTATGAAATGATTCAACCAAAGTCAAATAAGAAACCATTTCTATTTGAACTAGAAAGAGAGAACATAATGTCGACAAGTTTTGACCACTTACAGGATATGTAGAAGATGCCATTGTTATGTATGCCCACAAAGTAACATTACTCTTTCTATACTACCTATCTATTTTTCTCCCTTTTACTGTTCCTTTGCTGTCTCTTTTCTTCTCACTTTAACTTTTTTTCAACTTTTAATCTCTTCTTCTATCTTCTTTTTTTTCCCCCTCTTTTTGTCCGTTTTCTATAATTCTTGCATCGTCACAGCAAACAATAAGGATATACAATGCAATATAAGCAATAAACCTGGATCGATCTTCCAGCCTGGCTAAAAGTTCCAACAATGCATTAAAGAAAAACCCCAAACTCTTAAGCTATTACTTGAAAAATCCATTCCTAATGACTACAATGAGATAAAGTTATTTCTTGGAGCATATAACATAAGCCGGAATACAAAACAATGAAAAAGAACTCATTTTATATAAAGCTTACATTAATAAAAAATCCTACAATCACCAACCCCAAAACCAAGATAGTACATAATCCTCTTTTCCCTCGTTACACCAGCAGTTACTCCTCTTTTTTCAATATAATTTTATGCAGCCTACAATATAAGAAAATATGTACATATGTGTAAATAGCTTTCACTTCACACGAACTAAACAATAAGAAAAAAAAAAAAACAAAGAAATCAATGACCAATGACCATGAAACTTAAGATACTTACTGATTTTGAATCACAAATGTTTCTTTCAGCAACTCCATCATTCTATTGTGGAAGAGTAGCATCGACTGACATGCCCACAGGAACCTGAAAAATATACAGATGAAAGCAAAATACGGTGCATAAAAAGTTAAAAGCAGTAAAAATACAAAGAACAAAGGACTGAACACATATTCATGATATATGGACACCCTCCATCAAGAACGTCCTTCTCCATTGATGCGCCCAAAGGAACCACCCTGAAAAAATATATATAGATTAAAGAAAAATGAGATGCATAAGAGTTAAAAGCTGTTAAAATATAAAAAATAAACAACTGAACACATTAATGATATATGGACACCCTCCATTGAGAACATTAACTCCACCTACCTTGATATATGGACCCCCTCTGAGCTCTGTTAAATCCTTCTCTTTACTATTTGTTGCGCTCCTGATTTTAAGAGTGGGCACAAAATAGGAGAATGAACATTGCTGAAACAATATATAAAATTAAAGTTAGAAAAAAAAAAAAAAAAGAAACCATGAGAAAAAATAATAATAGAGTGACAACAAAAGCACTAAATTTACAATACTTGGAGAGAGAAAGAGGACCTTGAGTGTAACTGCGAAAGATGGGATTCAACATCCGTGGGACAAATAAATCAATTCGATAACAAGAGAACTCCGCATGGCAAACAATGTAAAACATGTTTTAGACAATCAAATGATTGAAACAAACTGAGAAATAAAGAAAAATTAGATTATGGGTGTGTTACAGCCTTACAGGCGCCAATTGCTAATAATAGATACATTTCGTTCTCAGTGGAGCAAAACATTATTTATGATCTATAGATGTTTACTGAAATTACAAGAATCACCTTGATGAACAAAGCTAGTCAACTCAGCAGCATCACTTGCCTGCTCCAAATGCAAGATTTCCTTGGTTCTTCTCAAGGCTAAAAAAACATTCGGATATAAGATAAAGTTCAGATCACCAAAATTGAATATAGGAGAGATAATTAGAACGCTTACAAATACTCAAGAAATGCTAACCAAGACTAAAAAGGTGAAATCATATATATAATTTCTTTCCTCCTCTTCTCCTTTATTTTTCTCTAATTTTTCTTGGGCTCCCTTATCTGCCTCCGCTTTTCTCCTTTATCTTATTCCTTCCTTCATTTTCTTTCTTTTTTCATCTTCAATTTTTTCCTCACCCTCCAACACCTCAACACCAACACACCCCCCCCCCCCCGGCGCCGCGGCCCAAAACACCAAACACACACTTTTTTTTCTCTCTTTTTCCTATTTGCAATATTCCTCTCTCTCTCTCTGTCCTTCCCTTGTTTTCCTCTTTTTCTATTTTTGTTCTTTCTTTCATTCTTTTTTTTTCCTAGCCACCTGCCCACCCCCCACCACCCACACCACCTCTCGCTATGTTGGCATTTCTGCAAGAGTACGCACTCTCCCAATGAGCAATAACTATCTTCCATAGCAGGCAAGTTCCAACAATACATTAAGAAAACACCAGAAATTTTGCAATTACACGAACAATCTATTCCTGAAACAATTTAATAACCAACATTATCTTTTAGAGCATATAAGATATAAATCAAAATCCAAAACAAGGAAGAGAATTACCACAACCGCAATCCCATTGTCACAAATCTAGAAAACATATCCAGCTATGTCAAAATATGAATCTACTATCCTTCAAATAAAAAAAGTAAACAAGCAATATGAGACGCATAAAAACTACAAAAATATCAACAACAAAGAAGGCAATATGAAATGCATAAGAACTATAAAATTATCAAAAACAAAGAATTGGAAATTAAATTCTCTCAAAAGGAGACACTAAATATTATAGATGAATACATTACCCCTTTAAAAAACTGGTTTGCAAACGAATTTGCACAAAGAACCTGTTGAATCCTTCTTTGAATTCTACGACAGTATGCAATAGCTAAAGCGAAACGTTATAAGAACCAGGTACCAGAAAAATAAAAAAGGACAGTGAAGCAAGTGGGTATGCTATAAATACTAAAAATTAAACCACTATCAGTAAATTTTTTTGCAAATCATATATTTCTAATATAAACTTACATAGAGTTCTAAGCCTCGGGGACTTCTTGAAGTTCTCTCCCTTTTCCTTCTCTCTTTTTTTTTCCCATCTATATCTTGTAATTGCTTGATGGTGGGATCTTTTTGGAACAGTGGATAGAAAAATAGGAGATTTACCATTCCTGAAATAGAAGATATTCTAGATTTTAGACATCTTAAACGGGACAAGCGCACAAAGAAAAGTACATAAAGGGACAATAACTCCACAAATAAGGATGAGTAAATGCAATAATAACCGGACCTACAATTTTGAAGGATTCCAGCGTACAAAAAAAAAATATAAATAAGTGCAATTATAAGGATTGAAAGAGAGAGACCGGAAGTCATTTGCAACAACAAAGAGTAAGAAAGTGAACTCCAAAAATAAGATAAGTTTCAAAACAAATAGCATTTAAAACTAAATGGTAACTCAAAAGCTTTAAACCAAATCTTAAGAAACATATAGATACGATATGCCTGTAGCAGGATTCAAATACAAACGGCAAGAACTTGCGAAGTTAGCAACTGTTTGGGTTGGAGCAGCAATAAATGGAAGAGCAGCCCACCTATCAATTACAGAGTAAGCAATCACAATCAAAAGATTGCAAATAAGCACATTTTATGCAAATAATTGGGCAGGGCAGTAGCATATCTGGTCTTACTATAAAGGAAGTGCCTTATATGTATAGAAGATAAAAAGATTATAAACGACGGGATATAGAATCAAGGGAAAATGCTAACCAAATGAGGAAATTGCATACCAGCCCAAAAGCTAGCTCTGCAAGGTAGTCATTAGTCCAGATGACTCCCATGGTAGTATTACACGATTCATTCCAAATGTAAGCTACTGTACTCGATAGCACCTAAAGAAACGATATGTTTGAGTCAGATTATCATGGTATTCACCCTTCCTTTTTCCCCACATCTCCTTGTCTTCTCTTCTTTCTTTTTTTCTTTTTTTTTCTGCTCCTCAATCTATCCCCCTTTTATCCTCTTTGTTTTTTTATTTTCTTTCCTTGTCTTTTGTTCTTACTTTTCTATCCTTTTTTCATCTTTATTTTTTTTCCTCCCTTTTTTATCTCTCTCCAACTTGTTCCACTCATCTCCCTTTTTTTATTCGATTTTTTTTCTTTTTCTTTCTCCTTTTTAAATTTCATTCTTTTTTTTCAGGTATTCATCTTCCCTTTTTTATCCTTCCCCCCTCTCTCTCTGCTTATTTGTTGGGTCACTCCTGAAAACATATATACTAACAGTTAGAAAAAGAAAATAAATGATCATAAAAATTTCAAAGAAAAGCTTAACCATGAAAAATGCCACAACTAGAAATCCACCCACCATAATCATCTGTCAAGTATGAAAACAAACGTCAAATGAAGTTCCTGCAACAAAAGTTACAAAGAAATAATATATCACATTTTACAAATTGTCGATGGTATCTAAAGCATATAACAAACAAATCCTAATGCTACACAACAGAGATTTTTTTGACAATAAAGCTTACCTTAGAAATAATCCTATTCTCACAACTCCAAGTTCCAAAGATTTATGTACTAAATCCTCGTTTTCCTAGTTACACCAAGCAATTGCTCCTCCTTTTATAATTTAGCCTCCTGCAGAGTATATCAAAAAAATATCCAGCCATGTAAAGCGTATAAAAAAAACAAAAAAAGAAACCAAACTAATTTTCATCCTTATAACACAAATAGTAAACATGAGAAAAGGAGGGGAAGAAAACCAAAAAGTTGTTATAATGAGGTAGTCAGAGATACCTATTGATTTTGGATCACAAAGGCTTCTTCAAGGGAACGTTACAGCAACTCCATTCGAGCATACATTGGAGAAGTAATAAAACATGGACGCTCCATTATTCCTTCATATGCAACAAACTTTAGAGCACGGAAACGATCCCTGCAAGAATTTATTCAGATTAAAGCAAAAAGAACAAAAAAAAAAAAAAACAACCTTATGAAAAAGAACTGGAAAACACAAAAGACAAAAAAACAACCACAATATAATAGTAAATTAGCACATTACCTCTTTAGAATTAGTTTCTGAAAGTATCTGTACAAAATGGTACTTCTGGGCCTCCCACCTAGGAGTGGACTAGTTTGTGAAATTTTCTCACCTCCAATGCAAATAACATACCCACCTCGGTCATAAGGACAGTACAACAGTGTGCAATGATACAATGAAACATCTAAGAGTCCGGCATATCACCAATATCAGTTAACTGCTCAAACACTAGCTTTTTTACTTTTCTTTTTTCTTCTCTTTGTTTTTTTATTCTTTTTTTTTTTCCCAACTCTCCCTCTCATTCTTCTCTCTTTTTTTTTACTTTTGTTTAATCACTCCTTTTTTTTTCCTTCTCTTACTCTTTCTTTTCTTCTCAACTTTTTCATTTTTCCTCTCTTTTCTATACTGAACTATTAGGTTCCCCAATGGAAAACCAGATAAACATAAAAGAAATTGAGCATTCCTGAAATAAATGATATCTCAAATGTTAGAGAAGGAATTTGAAACAAGACATAAGGGACAAAAATTCCAAAAATAAGCGTAGGGAATATGCCATAACACACCAGATCTACAAATTTTTGAAGAATTTCAAGCTAAAATGAACAAAATGCAATTGTTCATGATTGAAAGAGACTTGGAGGCATTGTGTAGCTATAAACACCAAGATTGCCAAACTTCGGAAAAAAATAATGTTTAAAAATATATTATTACAAATATGGTTTGCAGCAGAATTCCAAAACAAGTGGTAAATTAGCAAGGCAATTCACATTTAAGATTAGGTAATCAGACAACCGTGTATTTCTAGAACACTAATTTTCGTAAAAGTAATCGAGTGAAAAAGCAATTCAAGAGCATAAATGAATACAAATTTTATATGCGGAAGATGACATGGTTAACACAATAGAATTTATAGTAAAGGGAAGAAGCTTGCCCAAATGGGGGGAAAAAAGGCACACCTGCCCAGTGCAGCCGCTGACCAGAGTAATACTATTGTGCAATATTGTCCATTTATGCTAAATGCAAGATCAGATACTCTATAATACCTAGAGCATAGATGGAGTTAACTCTCCCTTTTTACCTACAACATGAATATATGAACTTAGATAACCATTTAATTTCCATGTAATAGAAAAAAAAAAAAAAGCTTACCTAGACTTAAAAGGTGAAGTCATATTCATTCTTCCTTTTTCCCTCTTATCCTGATAATTCTCTCTCTCTCTCTTTGTTTTTTTTTTCTTGTAACCATAATCCCTCTCTCGTTTTTTTTCTAATTTCTTTTTCATTTTTTTCATAATCTTTTTTTTTTCAATCTCTCTCTCTGTCTACCCCTCGTGGTGTCTCTTTTTTTTTTTTGGCCCTCTTTTGACCTTTTTTTTTCTCTCTCCATTCATTCTTTCATTTTTTTTCCCATTGTTTTTTCCTCTCTACTTACTTGCTGGTCCATCCCTGAAAATATATGTACTCCAACAGTTAGAATAAAAAAATTAATTGACGATCATATAAATTGCAAAGCAAAATTAGACATTAAATTTTTAAACCCAAAAAAAATTAAGAATAAATACCTGCCAAAGCACTAGCTCTACAAGAACGCAGCCCAACGACCAGAGTAATACTACATGGTAGTATTCTGTAATACTACATGGTAGTATTCTCCATGCAGGCTCAATGTATGAGCAGGTACTCTACAATACCTAGAGCATTAGATAGATTTAATTCTCAATTTACCTGCAACAAGAAGATGTGAACTTACAGACTATTGATTCACACATAATACAAGGAAATCACCACAAGAAACTTATTCTTCATTCTTCCCAGTCCCCTCTTCTCCTTATAATTCTTTCCCTTTTTTTTTTCCTTATAAACCAAAATTTGTCGTTTTTTTACTTTTTTTTTTCTATTTTTGTCCTTTTCATCTTTTTTTTTTCCACTCTCTGTCCCTCTTATCCTCATCTCCTTTTTATCCCCTCTTTTGAATTTTTTTTCCACTCTCTCTAATCATTCTGTCCCTTTTGTTCATCGGTTCCTCTCTTATTTGTTGGGCCATTCCTGAAAATATAAGTACTCTAGCAGTTAGGAAAAGAAAATCAATAAATAATCAACGTAAATTGCAAAGAAAAATGAAACCATAAAAGATAAATAAAATACAATCTACCCGCCAAAAGGAATGGCTCTGCAAAAACCAAGGCGAGAAGACTAATTGTCAATTGCAGAACTACGTAGTTTATCAAATATTTAGAAGTTAAGAGATGTTTCATCCCTTTTTACCAACAAAAACATCAAGAAACAAGATGAATTAACATGACCATAGTTTCAAAAGAGAAGACAAAGATAACAAAAGTGAATCTTACCAATTTCCCCTTCTTGTCCTCTTTATTCTTTTCCTCTTGTTTCTATATTTGTTCCTTTATTCTCATTGTCTTTTTTCCTCCCTTATTTTGTTCCTTTTGATTTACTACTTATTTGTTGAACTTAATCAAATTATGGCAACCCAAAGTGAAGAAAGTCTATAATATAGGACATTGACCATTCCTGGAAAAAAAGATCGTATATAATAGTTAAAAAAAAAAAAAAGAAAATTAGCTTGTGATCTGAAATAAAAAATAAAAAATAAAATAAAATAAAAGCTGACATGAATTTCAGTATTTCAAGGTTAAAAAAATATATTCCTAACTACTGGAAACATGACGCTAGTCATAGGAAACATAAATTGAAAATGCATGTTACAAGGCATTCATAAACAGAGTAGAAAAAAACAACCATAAAGAACTGAAGATGTGAAAGCGGAAGGTGCAAGAAATTAAAATTAAAAGCAATACAAGGCTTACACTTTTTGTACCTATTGCAAGAAAGAGCAACGCGATCTTTGGCAAGAGAATCTCACACTCTTCCCACCACCAAGATGGATCGGGGACTCCTGATTTTCTTTAGTTATGGGCTCCCAATTGGAAAAGTGCAAGCAAACTAAGAGAAATAATATTCCTGAAACAATAGAGATCTTAAAGTTAGGAAAACAAAATCGCAAGTAAAAATTGTAATGTGATGTAAAAGATCTAAGTAATAACAACACCAGAACTACCTTATTTGAAGAGGTGTCTCAGTGTGTGGAACACGCAGAGAGAGATAGAGATAGAGAGCATTCTATGTTAACCAAAAAGCCAAAAGTTTAAATGTTCACAGGCTACATGAAAGTACAGCATCATATATTACATAAGTAGGAGAAAAAACAACTAAATCAAAATATAAATTAAACTTTCTAGGTAGGGTAATTCTATATATGTGTGTGTGTCTTATACACAAAGTAAGAATACGTCTATCATCACTACCATTAATAGGTTAGTAAGAACACTCAACTTGACAAGTATCCTCTTGCCCCTAGTTTATTTATTTATTTATTTATTTTGAGAACCTCCTCTTGCCCCTAGACACATACATAATTTATTTGACATTCTTACTAGATTGCTAAGAAATTAAGTAATATGAATCATCATTTATTGGCGAGTTATAGGGGCTTACTAACAACAATAACTATTAGTTATCAGTGAAGAAAAATAGAAATTTGGCAGAAATAATCTTATAGGAAGAAAATATTATTAGCTGTCTGTAAATTTAACTATAAATATAAGACATTCATTGAAACTATAACTGTATAAGATTACCTTTATGATTTCAAAAAGACATTGAATTCCACTCTTCCTAGGAGCAAATTGCATTAGTGTTACTCGGCTTCTCCAAATATAAGCTCAGGTGCTTGATAATATCCAGGCCGATGTAAGATACGTTTGGCTCCCCTTTATCTACAAAACATCATAATATTTGATTAGATCATCATAATCAAACAAGACAAATACAATTAATTACAAAGAAACTTGCCAAAACATAAACAAATTCCCTTAAAAGAATTGGAGGTATTCTTCCTATAACTGGAAGTATTCCTCCTTCCCCCCTTCTCTTTTATATTTCTCTTCTTTTTCTCATGCAACCTCATTTGTCTCTTTTTTTTTCTCCCTTTCCAGTTTCTCTGTTTTCTTTTCTTCGTTTCACTCTTTCTTTTTTTCCTTTTCTTTCATCCCTCCCTCCTTCCCAACCTTTCCTCCTCTTCTCCCTTTCTTTCTATGTTTTCGTTTCTCTTTTATCCTCTTTTTTCTCTTTTTCTTTTCCTTTTTCTTTTTTCTCTTCTTTTTCTTGTTTTTCCTCCCTTTATCTTTTCTCTTTTCTCCTTTCATTTCTCTTTTTTATTTCTTCCTCCCTGTCTCCTTCAATTTTGTCATCTACATTTTCTCCTATTTTTCAACACTCACTCTTTGTACTGGTTCCTTGGGTCATTGCTGAAAAAAAACATACTCTTAAAGTTAAAAAAAAGAAAATCCATAAATAACAATAAATGGAAAAGAAAAACTGTAACAAGATAATCATGATATATTTACTTCTTATGATAAAAGGGCACTTCTTGTATAGTACCAGTGACAGCGTAACGAACTGTTTTGCATGATGCGTTCCACGAAATATTGCATGATGCACCATCTACCATTGCCTTGGAAACATATAAGCTGTATCAGTTTAATGGGATTCAAAGCAAGTTATAAAACGAAACAATTGTTTAATGACGAAAAGTGGTGGATGATTCTACCCTTGTGACTTAGTATAGATTTTGCAAGATTGTGAATAAACAAGTCGGAGAATATTGTAAAGCATTTTGAAATCGTAACCCAAACAAAAGAACGCAAATGCAGTAAAGAATAAATGTAAAAACCAATAGTAGCTTAAATGATTGCATGAAAAATCTATCTGCACAGCCCGGTATCTTATCTTTTACCAGAATCATTTTTGATACGATGTTATGATTAAAAAAAAAAAAAGAAAGAGAGAGAGAGACCCTACGATGAGTTACCATCTGCAGCATATAACATTTATAAAAATACAAAACAACTAGGTAAAGCTTAATAAAGGCTTACCTGGATCCACAATGCTATTTTCACGGAGGTGCTTTTGACAGAAGCACCACACGTATGCAAAGGTGCTTTTAACATCTTGAGATATGTTCATTCTCTTTCACCTTCAAACCCACCATAAAACAAGATGAGTTCAGTTTACTTAAGTTTCAAAAGGAAGACCAATAGTGATACCAATGAAACTTACCAAAGCATTAGCATTCACAAGCATGTATTCTTTCTTCTTTTTCCCCTCTCTTGTTCTTAAAGTTCCCCAGTCATTCTTATGCTTTTTCACCTTTTTTCTTTTTTTTGCTCTTTTTTTATACGTTTTTCGTCATTTTTCTTTTTTTTTTTTTTCTTGTCTCTTCATTCTATTCTTTTCCCTTTTTTATTTCTCCTTTTGTTCTTTTTCTTTGTCCCCTTCTTTTCACCGGCAAGTTCTTGGTCTCAATGAAACCAATGTCGACCAAATGTAAAAAAATAGGACAGTGACCAATCCTGAACATTAAAAAGGAATTTTAAAAGTTAGAGAAAGAACATATTAGTTCATAATAATTTGAACATAAAACTACACCATACAAAATAAAGAAACTAAATCCTCAAATAAAAGTCCAGGCATGAGTTTCAACAGTTAAAGATAAAAAAGCATAAATGAAAAATCTTAATCATTGGCATTCTTGTGAATATGATACACAAGTAAAAAATGCTTGTGTCAAGCATTAATAAAAGAAAAGAAGCGAACAGACTCTAACCCACTAATTATGTAAAGCGAAAAGTGAAGCAAAATTATGTTAGAAAGCGATACCATACCTGCAATATTTTCAAGATTGCAATAAAGAGAGGGAAGGCATGTAGGACTAAAAAGCCAACTTCTTCGGAACTCCTTATTTCTTCAGTAAATCTGTTCACAAGCAATATTGGTGATGATGAGCTATCTACACAAATCAAAGCTTCATTGAAATAAGAAAAGATAAAGAAAAGTGCATAACTCAGATCAGCACAACAAATTCAGGCAAATTATGTGTCACTATAGACGTGCATAGCACATCATGAATAGTAAGACACCTCATAATGTCTTCGGATAACCAGGACAAGTACAAATAAGCTAAATCATTTTGAAAGTTTTCTCTGCTTTACTCCAGTGTTTCTCCACGCAATTATTACTAAAATCATCCATAACATAAAATTTAAGCTAGTCCCATTTGGATTAAGGTATACAGAAACTTCCAATCGATTGTAAATGCATCATTTTTACAAAGTAAATTGCCTATATCATTCATAGACGGTCAAAGAGAAGTATTCTATTTAGACAATGAAATCCGATTTTTTTTTCTGCTAAGGAAAAAAGGAAAGTTGCAATAGACTAAATGATTTGAGGGAAGTCATATCTCTTAGCAGGTTGTACAATGTATAGTTCATTAGTAATAGAATAAATCACACACTTAATTCTAACTAGAGGTACTTAGATAAGAAGCAGCAAAGTTTCTTACGAAACTAGCATCTGAGCAAAGAAATCATGTCCAGGCTGCAGATAAAGAACGTTGGGAAGTACTAATCACCTGGAAAAAGATACATGCATATTCTTCTACTACTTAATATTTACTGAAGTACATAAAGCAAAAGTTAACATAGAAGAAGACCACAAAAAAATTAAAACCATTTACAATTACTGACTGCTTGGTGCTTCACCTAAGCAAGACCATCATTATTCAAATTATCAAAAGAACCGTCTAACATACCCTGTAAAATCAGACAAGTAGAATGATTTATCACATGGCCAATTTTAAAATCCAGTGGGTGACATTAAGCTACACCATGTCTACCAATAGACAGATTTTCTCAAGTAGGGAACGGAAAAAAGAGAGAGAGAGACAATAGACAAAGTTACTACAAGAAAGAAAGAAATTACTAAAATCAGACTTGAATACAGTATCCGATATATAAGGAACAAACCCCAAACAAACAATTATAAAACTTTAGCTATCAAGACAATATAAATTAAAAGTTGAAAAAATTAGAAGAAAAGAAATCAAAATTGAGTGAAAAAGCAATTCAAGAACACAAATGAATAGGAATTATATACGCGGAAGATGGCATGGTTAAGACAAGATATAGTCAAGGGAAGATTCTTGCCAAAATGAAAAAAGAAAAAAAAAATGCATACCTACCCAAGCACTAGTTCTGCAAAGAACACAGCCAGCCGATTAAAGTAATACTACAGTATAGTATTGTCCATTTATGCTAAATGTAAGATCTGGTACTCTATAATAACACCCAGAGCATAGATGGAATCAACTCTCCTTTTACCTACAACACGAAAACGTGAACTTAGATAGCCATTGATTTTCACGAAATAGAAACAACGGAAATCACCGGAAGAAACATATATAGAACAAAGCTTACCAAAACTAAAAAGGTCAAGTCATATTTATTCTTCCTTTCCCCTTTTCTCCTTATAAATCTCAATCTCTCTCACTCTCTCTCTTTCCCTCCCTCTCCCTCTTTTCTTATACTCAATAATCCATCTATGTTTTTTTTTTTTTTTATCATTTCTTTCTTCTTCTTTTTTTCAATTTCTCTCTGTCTCTTCCCCTCATCTCCCTTTTTTCACCCTTTTGATTTTTTTTTCCTTAATTCCTTGTCCATTCGTTCTTTCAATTTTTTTTTATTCGTTTTTTACTCTCTACTTATTTCTTGGGCAATTCCTGAAAATATACGTACTCTAACAGTTAGAATAAGAAAATCAATATTAATAGATGATCATAAAAATTTCAAAGCAAAATCAAACCATAAAATAAAATAAAAGAATTACCTGCCCAAGCACTGGCTCTAGAATAAACACAGCTCGCAGACCAGAGTAATACCATAGGGTAGTATGGTATATGGTATATGTACTCTAACAGTCAGAATAAGAAAATCAATATCGATAGATGATCATATAAATTGCAAAGCAAAATCAAACTATAAACAAATAAAATAAAAAATATAAATACCTGCCCAAGCACTAGCTCTACAATAAATGCAGCTCGCAAACCAGAGTAATACCATATGGTACTATTGTATGCGTAGTAATACCATATGGCAGTATGGTATATGCACTCTAAAAGATAGAATAAAAAATCAATATCAGAGATGATCATGTAACTCGCAAAGCAAAATCAAACCATAAACAAATAAAATAAATGAATAAATACC